>JABCKT010006839.1:0-15703 GCA_018858115.1 Tephrocybe rancida | reverse complement strand
ATTTTTTTTTTCGAGGTCGAGGAGGGGGACTACCTACCCAGCTGGCTGTGTCGGAGTTCAAATCCGGTATACCCTTGTCTCTAACATGACGCTCTCCGTCAACGCTCGCTCTTGGCCATACTTTCTTCGCACCGGGACAGGCGTTGCTTCAGCTTATGCGTTCACGATCTTCCCTCGTTACACCAACCCCGACTCATCCGATTTTATCCTAGCCATCGGGGACATCAGTCTGTTCATTGACCTGACAAATGACGTTCTTTCGTGAGTAATCCCTTCCTCGTTTGAAGCTGGAAACACAAACTATGTTTGTCTCAGATTTTACGAGGAGGAACTTGCAGGCGAAACAATGAATTACGTGCACAACATGGTATACGTTAATAAAAAACCCGTTTTAGACGTTCTTGGCGACATTTTTCGCCAAGCTTTGGATGCATATCCATGGTACTACGTGACACCAACTTGCGCAAGCAATGGTCTGCTTTTCTGAATGGATATGTGTACGTACCGTCGAATATACCTAGTCCAATGCTTGACGGAGTTGTATAGAGCTTTCCACATGAGTCAGAGGCGCTATCGACTTGTTGAACTAGGTCTCTAGAAGAATTGTATATGTAGGGCTAAAGCGGTGTTGATGTCAATTCGAGTCATGGTGCCCATAGGAGGTGGGATTTTGATGCGCCGATTGAGGATAAGCCTTTGAGGAGTTATCCCAAGTTCCCAACGGCCAGCATGTCGTGGTTTGCCCCATCGCCACTGCCACGCGCGGGATCTTCCCTGATCTTTCACCAGGGTTCATTTGCCGATTTGATTTTCACAGAAAATATATGGCTCTGTGGCTGCAACTACGTGCAAGGAAGGTCAAAATTGCATAGATGCTGTGTTTATGATATATAAATAGCCGATATGATATAAAAACGAGCGGAAATTAAATACTTTACCGATACGATCTACTCTTCAGTAACGCGTCACAGCCATTTTCGAGCTTGAGGGCGGCAATAATTTCCTTTTGATTGATCGCGATTCTGGAGATTTGTCGGAGAAAAAAAAAAAGTCACATAGTTGAAGAGTACGTCGTATCGGTACAGTAATATCTTCTGTTACGGTTCCTTCCTTCAGATATGATCACATGTACGTAGTATCTTCAGACGCTTCTTTCCTCGAGGTGAGCCCACATCGCGTTAGTCAAACAGATCTATCACAAGTCGGCGCAGGGTCGCTTTTTCGATACAGCGATCTGGATCTATGCTACAGAAAGGAGGTATGGTGCAGTACTGGTGCAGTGCACTTCGGCGCCGCCTCAGTGTGCTTACTGCCAATCTGGCTAAAGGCCGAATTTCTTTTTGACACCCCAAATCCAGTCAAAACGGCACAAAACAGGTTGCACTGTCCGCTGGGATAGTAAATTTCCTGAGTCCCAGCTTCACGGACTTTTTGCCTTCGTTAGCTGGAGATTCTTAGGAGTTTTGATGCTATCGCTACCCTGTCTTGTGGGCGCTATAATGTATGAGGGAGCTGTGTCTGGCCACACTTCTGCCCTCATGGCTGCCACCGAAAATAATGACATTGCTGCTACCAATCTTAGCGCTCCGCCGCCAGCTCCGGAAGTAGCACCACCGCCTTTGAGCGCCTTTGTCAGGGAATGTACCCCCTCGGGACATGGAGATGGAAGATATCGACACTGGCCGCGCCGGCGATGCATCTAACCCCTTTCAACTTGCAACTCAGGGTCTGGTCGCTCCTGCACATCAGGAGATCCCGGCTAACCAGCAACAGGCGCCCGTGATCCCTTAGCTCCCGTGGCTCAGCCCGTCTCTCTCAGTCAACAGGCGGTCGAACAGCTCCAGCGGGAATTCGAACGTGGTGAGAGGATCAGAGAAGAATATGCTACCCACCGCGAGCAGCAGGAACGGTTGGAGTATGAGACGCGCCGTGAGCAGGAACTCCAGGCCAACTCCAGGCACAGCGCGAGCTGCAGCACCTCGAAATGTTCCCCCAATCAAAAAGGGGCATTTTGGCAAGAGAGATAAGAAAAATACCGATGTGGGGGCTGGCTAATCTCACTAACACACAGAGGCGGTGTCTAAGTGCACTACACCGTATGAGGTGATGAGTCTCTCTAGGAGGGTAGATCTATGCCGCGGCGATTTGGTGGCGATCTTGCAAGTAAGTATTCTTGATTACATCTTTAGCAGCCGAATAACCCTAGGTCTAAATTTGTGTGTTGATACATCGCAGGGGAATGAATCGTCGAACAAGATGTGGAAGCAAGATTTGATCGAAGCGTGCCATAGTTTCTAAAAGAGGGAGCATTTAAATAGGCCCATTTAACAATGCAAACTGTTCTCCGTCAGCTCCCGTGTAAACACAATGGCACCATCTGAACCCCTAGGAAAACAGCTCGTCTTATTGTGAGTTGTGTCACACTTTGCTTGAATCGTGGCTTACCATGCGGTCTCCTAGACTTGGACCTTTGGTATGAGCCTTTATCCAGAAATTGGGTACACAATTTGACGTGTCTGTGCAATGTCTGTGTCCAGTTTTTTGGAACATTGCTGAACTGGGCACTCATGGGAGTCCTTGCCTTGCAAATCTGTGAGTACTGTGATGATGATTTATGGACAAGTTTCTGATCCTTAACCAGACATTTACTTCAAGGGTGGCCTCAAAGACATCACATGGATTCGGCTTCTGGGTGAGTGTTAGACTAGGGTATGGTCGCAATACCGAATCTCATGCACTGTCAAGTGGCTACAACCTTCTGCCTTGACATCTTGCAGACAATATTTGCCACTCTCTGTGTCTGGGATATGGTCATCATAGGTTGGGGCGATGTTACAGCTCTCCAGGATCTGCCTTGGACATCGAACACATTTCCTATCCTAGCTGGTATTGGTATGTGTCCTGTACCTTGTCTAACAGAGACTGATCACCAATATTAGTTGGTGCTCTTGTTCAGTTGTTCTTTGCCTGGTAATTCCAAAGCTCCATGTTTTGCATTGTGTCAGACATCATTCTCATCTACTAAATATTGTAGGCGTATTTTCATTCTCAAGGAGGGTTGGGTCGGACGCACTCTATCTGTTCTCATCGTCCTTGTGAGTTGGGTTTCACGGCAGTTATGAATCTTACCAAATTTCTCCAGACGTCCTTGATGCAGTGCTTTAGTGCAATAATTTTTGCGGTGAGGGTATGTCTTGGAAATCATAATCATTGTGAATTCAAGATGAATCTGACTCTGAGGAAGTGGGCTATCATTGGCCCAGCAGAAGGTGCAAAGTTACTCAGGATAAATTGTACTGTGAGCAAGAACTCCTCACACATGATCTAGTATCTGATGTCAGCAACAGGTCTGGTTGACAGGCTCTGCTGTCTGTGACATCATTATTGCGGTGTCAATGTCACACATTGTATGTAGCTTGAGCCTCTTGGTTGGCACCACAGCTGATTGATCTGGACTTTATGTCTGAATGATGTAGTTCAATTCAATGAAGGCGCAAATGGCACATTTTGAACGAACCCATAACCTGATGGACAAGCTCCTTGTCCAGGCCATTCACAGTGGCACTGTCACTGCTGTCGCTGCTGTTGCACAGTTAATCCTTTTCCTCGCTCTTCCTCAAAGCTTCATGTACACCCTATTGTAAGCTGAAATTTTTGGTCTATGGCATGCATCTGATGTGCAAAATCTTGCAGTGCATTGTTCCTTGGGAAATTGTCAGTACACCAAGTGTTTTCACTCTATATGGTTATTGATAGTGGAGAGATCAGGTATTCAAATGTATTGATGGCAAATCTAAATGGCCGACGAAGACACAATATAACCTTTACCGAGATTGATAACCATTATATGCTCAATGGGCCTGATGTTGTGAGTCTAGGCCTATTTTAAGACTTAATGATTGGCTTACATCCCTAAACTTGCCAGGACCTCAACTCATTTGGGCCTGCCAATGTGGAGCTGAAATCCACAAGAGCCCCCACCCAGTCAGACATAGAGTTAAAGTCCACTATTGCTCCAGTATAAATCATGTGATTCTCAATGATGGCCTAATTTCTCCTAGACAGACTCATCATGTCATACCTCCTTTTTGTAGTCTGTTTGCCAACTAGGATCTCTGTAGTAGGGGTCCACACCGTCTGTATATGGCTACGGCCATAGAATCACGGCAAGCCAACGGTGACAGCCGTACAATTACGGCCGTACAGGGTGAGCTTAGGCCCTCTGACGGTACGGCACGGCATAATTACAGCCGTACATGGGTAGGTGCGGTGTACGGCAGGTAGAGCTGAAATCTACAGTTCTGTATCGTCGCAGAGAGGATCTTGAGGGTTGACGCACCTGTTTTGGAACCTCTCGAGAGTCTTAGTCCCCAGTTGAGCTGCCGGCAGTTAAGGGATAGGACTTCCTGTTATTAATGTCATGTTTTAAGTGTATCCGAACACGATCCCGATATAAAAGAAGCTTGGGTACGCATCGTAATCAATATGAAACTTTGAGGCAGGTTTTGGACAGCATAACATGCATGACACACATCACGGTTCTGTGTGTAGCCTGTAGCTAATATACTGCTGGTACACTGCAGGGATATTAGCTGTGGGCTTTGTGGACTTGTATAGATCAGGATACCTTTCATTTTCCTTGTTGAGGGAGTCGTGCATGTCCTGAAGGCCTGTGTCAATGTTGATTATTGATAACACAAGGCAATCTGGAAATTTCCGGTGTTTGATCGTTGTTGATGATGGCGCCAAGGACACCTTGTCGACACATTCTAATGATGCAAATTAAGAAATTGTAGTCAAAACACAGAATGCCTATTCCTCAATAAATATATGTCAGTACATTTGACTACCTCAACATACGACTGTGCAAGCCATATACGGCCGTATTTTGCTGGCTCATATGGCACTAAGCCATCCGTAACTGTGCCGTATAGGATCTGCTCAGATGGTCGACGTGTTGGAAGATATCGAGCTACCGTGCTTGCTGGGGTCATGGGGAGGAATTGGTGGTGTTGCGCGTAAGGTCTGGGGTTCGACCCATGCAGCCTGCAGAACATTTATTGTAGTTATATACCGTTTTTACATATGTATTCCACTGCTCGTTTACACTGATTTACCTTGACATCTATTGATCGAGACTATTTTCCTACATAAACGAGCATCCAACCGACATTTCATACTCTACTACTTGCTACATCTTTATTTGATACCACTTGCATTGTGAAGTCCTCCACTCTGAGGCAGTTGGAAGCTGCCAGTTGGTGCCAGTCGGAAGTTGCCAGCGTAGGCACAGTCGGAAATCGCCAGCGTAGGCGTCTCGCAAGCCTCCAGTGTCAGAGCGCTCGGAAGTCACCAGACAGGTGCACACGGAAGCCGCTGAGTTTAGTGCACACATCATTTTGATTGACATCATTATCTTATCATGTCTGACGCCGCGAAAACACCACCTACGAAGCTCAACAATAATAACTATTATGCGTGGTCCTATCGTATGCAGATGCGGCTGAGGAAACTTGGGGTATGGACAATTGTTGGGGGTCTTGAGGAGTGTCCTCTGGGTTCACCGAACAGTAAGGCGGTGAAGGCCTTTCAGATCAGATCAGATCTAGCCATAAATGAGATCATTGGGGAGGTTGAAGATAGCCAGCTGGTGCACACTCGGGTTTCTATGGAGCCCTCGGAAGTCTGGGAGCGTCTCAAGGAGGTGCACATGTCAGAGGGGTTGGGGAGTATTATTTCATTGTGGCAGAAGTTTTTTAAGCTGAAGAAAGAGGAGTGAGTTTCTGTCCAAACCCATGTGGCTCAGCTACGCGAGATCTCTGATCGTCTAACGGGTCTCGACAACATGCCAACTGAGTCTCTCATGGTCATGGTGCTCATGCTCTCACTTCCTGATTCATACTTGCCACTTGTCATCTCTCTTGATGCCCACCCACGCCACGCCAATTTTGACTTCGTCGTCCAGCGCTGCTTAAATGAGGAAGTGCATCAACTTTCCATCTGGCCCATCCAGCACGCGTGTGATCCACAGAATGCTGCCTATCATGGTAACGAAGTGAAGGGCACGAAACCATGGATCACTTGTCATCGCTGCAGGAAGAAGGGGCACTACAAGAATGAGTGCAAGGAGGATATTGACGAGAAGGAGAACAAGGAAAAGGGGAAAGGAAAAGAGAAGGAGAAAGAGACGGTGGCCATTGGGTACATTGAGGATGTCGCAAACGACTCTGATGACATCACTTGGTGATTGCGGGGGTGAGATTTCGACGCATGTGTGCGCTCGTGGGGGTGTGTTGGAAGATATTGAGCTACCGTGCTTGCTGGGGTCATGGGGAGGAATTGGTGGTGTTGCGCGTAAGGTCCAGGGTTCGACCCATGCAGCCTGCAGAACATTTATTGTAGTTATATACCATTTTTACATATGTATTCCACTGCTCGTTTACACCGATTTACCTTGACATCTATTGATCAAGACTATTTTCCTACACGACGGTATGGGTATGGCAGCTGTACATGGTAGCCATGAGCTGTACATATGGCGACGGCGTGCAGCCCTACTCTGTAGGTAGCATCAGGAAAACTAGCAAGGCCCGATATGACCAGGCACCCAGATCATGACAAAGCATAACATGTAATAATGGGCTGTTGCTATGTTGAATTCACTGAACAAGGTAGGAACTGGTTCAAACAAGCAAGGAATTAGGTACATGAGTAGCTGAAAGATATGGCAAAATGTGTCCATGCGATAACAATATCAGGGCAAGAAAATAGAGAGCAATATTTGATAACAATCAAAAAGTGCCAGCATCTAACCAATGTGCACATGGGCACTCACATACTCCAACATGCTAGCACAGCAGACCCGAGATCCACTTGTTTATGTTTAATGATTATCAAACAACTTGAAACTTGTATGTTGGAAAACTCAAAAAAGGCTTCTCAGGCATTGTGAATCCTGACAGTACTATCAGGCCTGATATGCTTTAAGTGACTTGCATATACTGACTGATCAGCATGGCATCAGGCTGATCAGACCTGACAGCATGGTTCTCCAAAAATCCCAAGTAATACCCTATGTCTGTTGGAATATCGAGTGTGCTGCCAGAAATCATGAGGTTTGCCGTTAACTCCATTGCTGTGTCCATTCTTGTGGCACACCTTTTTGTCTTGTTCATTCCACCATATTCCTTAATTCATTGCCTTCGTTCATCCCCTTTATTGTAGTACATGAGTTGTATTTAAGTAAATTCTGTAGTAATGTATGACCTCGCGCAATTGCGAGGGTCAACTGCTATCCCGAGTGAGTACGCAGACCTGCTCATTTTAATAATGTCTGCAGAGTGTTTAATTACAAGGTATGTATTAATATTCCCTCAAATTAAAATATTTGCATGGGGGAGTGAATCATCGACGTGGTTCCTCTATGTGGGTATTCGTTCCTGACAATAGGTGGATCTCCTGCCCCTCTAATGGTTTTGATGCTTCTTGGATGGCTGCTGTGGATGGGGGAAGGTGATTTGGCTGACTGGAGATGGCACAGGGTGCTGTTGAGATGGGAGGGGCAACAGGAAGAGCTGTAGGAGAAGGATTGACAGCAGATTTCAGGGCAGCACACAGTTGTGCAATTTTTGTCAAGTGAGTTGGATCAATCTGGGACATATCAAAATCAGTGGCCTTCCTTCTTCACAAAACTGGCTGTGATGCAGATGTCTATTGTGTCTCTAAAGAGGCCCTTGAACTTTTTCAAAAATCCAATCAGACCACAGAACTTCTTGCTGCTGCATTTCATGCATCTTTCAGCAAACTACAAGAAATGAAGCAGATTGATACTGCTATTGTCCTGCAGAAAGAGGCCATCACTCTATGCAAAGAGGCTGTTGACATTCTTTGGGCTCAACAAGAGAAACATGATAGCCCCCCTGCATCTCTAGAACTGGCTGAAAGTATATTACATCTACTGCATGTTAAGAATTAGACCCTAATAGACACAGATGAATATCCTTAGTCTGTGTAATAACAACTGTTATTTGTATCATACCTAATAGACACAGATGAATATCTACAACGGATCAATAAGTAAAGTGTCCATTAATAATGTATGTAAGATTACTCACCCTTAGTCTGTGTAATGATGACTAAGGGTATTGCATGTAGGAATGTAAGTATATATAAGTATGGAAACCTTTGTGTTTATAAGATAAAGAGAGAGAGAAAGGGACTGGCACAAAGGCCAGATGGGCACACATTTTGGTGGCCCATCAGATTGCAACGCTCCTCCTCACCATAATGCATGCTCCTCCTTGCATGGAATTGTGGTGTCAGCAGAGTCTGAGCATGTCTCAAAGGCAAAGGAATTGTGGTTTGAGGAGCACTTCCATAAAAGGGTCCATGACATTATCCTTTGTGTTGACATGACACACAATGAGTTCTTTTGAAGCAATACATTCTTGTAGGAAATGGTATTTAATGTTGACATGTTTGACATGCAAGTGTAAAAGGGGGTTTTCTGAAAGGTTAATTGCAGATTGGTGTGGGGTGTGAAGGTCCATGTCTGATGGCATCAAATAAAGTGCATAGCCAAATGCAGTCCTACACTGCCTCAAATGCCACCATGTATTCAGCCTCACACAAGGACACAGCAACTGTCTTCTGCTTTCGTGAAACCCACAAGACAAGACCTGACCCAAGTGAGAAAGCATATCTGCCAACACTACACCTTGTATCAAGGCAATTGGCCCAGTCCGAGTCCATAAAACCTGCCAAATTGCTTGTCCCTGCACCACTGAGTGTCAGCTTCATCTCCTGGGTCCCCTTGAGATACTGGACAAGTTGTATTGCAGCATTCCAGTGGATATGGGAGTAGGAGTCGAGGTATTGTGTCAGTTGTTGGATGGTGTATTGGATATTGGGTTGTGTGCAAATAGCGAGGTATAGGAGGCCACCAACTAGTGAGTGGTATGGTATCTTTGAGATCTTGTCTGTTCCTTGTGGGGTAGGGTCTGGTATCTTCGAGATCTTGTCCCGTTCCTTGTGGGGTAGGGTCTGGTGGTTAACATGATGTGATTTGAGGCCAGGCTCCATTGGAAGTGAGAGTGGGGAGGCATCCTTTTGGCCAAACTGAGATACAAGCTGGTCAATTAATGCTGTCTGGGATAGGGATACTGTGTGCATCTTGTGGGACCATTTGACTGCAATGCCTACAGTATGCCATGGGGTTCTGAGATCAGAAATTGTCCAGACTTTGTGAAGTCTCCACACCCAGTTCTCCTTCTCAGACTCCTCAAAACCCCTTGGTTGTTCCATGTAGACAGTCTCCTCCTCTGGTAGGACCCCATATAAGAATGCAGCCTTTATGTTGACCTGCACTGCGTCCCATCCCATTGATGCTGTGAAGTGGAGGAGAATGCGCCAGGATTCCATGCTTGCTGTTGGTGAGGCTGTCTTTGTGTAGTCCTGCCTATATACCTGATTAAAACCTTTCAGGACTACTTGAACCTTGTGTCTCATGATATTTCTGTGCTTGTTGCATTTCAGCGCAATGACTGGCTTTCCTCAATGAATTATCTGGCCAGTAGGGACACCGGTAGGAAGTACCAATTTGTAGATGCCCATCTGCTTGAGCGATCTGAGTTTGTTGTGGTATCCTGCCTCCCACATATAGCGTCTGTGGAGTTTTTTGCTTGGTCTCAGGTCCTCGGTATCTCAGCGTTGATGAGCTGAGAAGCTGGGTTTCAATTAGACAACACTGTAAGTAACGATATTGAGCGGAACACACGTCTTCAGAGGCTCTAGTTCGGAGGCTTGCTGATCACTTAGGTAGACAATTCCCTTTATATCAATAGAATAGAATTTTGTATTGATTGTTTTATGTTTTATGGGTGAGATTGGCAAGTAAAGCTCAATGTCCCGTGTTTGTGGTATCAGTTTCTTATTAAGACTAATGCTGAGATTTCCTACAACTTCAAAGACCTAAGCAATTCACTCCCTGGGAATGCTGATTCTCATCTGTTGGTAACCTGGCTTGTTCTAACTAATTGGTACAGCTTTTATAGGATTATCTACGTGCACAGACCATCCCAAAGTCACATGGTAACTGCCTATTTCCTTTGCCTGAATTCCGTGTATTCTCGAGGCTTGACATATAGCCGGGAGCCACGTGTTGATGGTGCGATTGTTGCTCAGAAAGTGCGGGCCTGGGCCAATTCATCCCAAATTCGGACACAACCTCCTTACTGTATCCCTGTCATGATAGAAATATAGTTTGGAGTTTATCCCATATCTGTGCCCATACCTCGTTGTAAATACTAGTCTTGTTTCTGATTTTCAGAGATGTAAACAAATCAGGAAGTGATCTGGTACCTGGGCCGTCAGGCCATCAATCTGCCATCCTCGGTGCCTTGGGTGCTTGTTTCGGCTCAGTGTTCGCCACATTGTGTGGTTTCTGCCTGCTTCGCTCATGTTGGACAGTTCTGCTGACTTTAGCCTTTCTTTGGTATCTTTTCAGGGGAAGGGAAGGGCCTACAGGTTTTGGCCTGGATTCTGGTTTATGGGTATATACATGGTGTACTACTAGGTACATTGTGTCAGCGTCTAACTCTGTGGGGTCAGGTCCAGCTGTCCCTCTATTGGAGTTATTAACACAGCCAAGATGCAATCAAGATCAGGGTCACCAGGAATGACATCATGCACCTTGCCATCTGGGTGCCCACATAGCTCATCCAGCATCCTCCTCCTCTCTGCCTGCGACTTGTGGATACACTCACTGGCCTCCTTTGACTCCCATATGGCATGTTCAGTATTTGTTTCTGAGTTGGGATCCAGATTGACTTTTTCCATCAGTATGGGGATCCAGGTAGATCTGCAGTTTGGAGGTTGCTTGATAGGTTGTGGACCAGCCAGTTTGGGTATCTCATCAGCTGGTAATGCTGGTTGATGTTCTGGAGTGGGTAGTGCTATTGGGGGAAGTGCTGGTAGGTCCAAATTCTCGTCATCCTCTTCATTTTCATGCTGAATGGGTTCATCAGTTGCATCATCAAGTACGTCGGTGATTTTTGGGAAATTGGTCAGTACCTCATCTGGGTCGATGGGACCTGAGGTTGGTGGTGGATGTCTGTCCTGGCTCTCAAGAAAATGAATGTGGTACAAGCTGTATACCTTCTTCATGGATCAGTCATAGCATTGGCATGCCTTGGAGTTAAGGTCATATTCAACAAGAACACACTTGATGGATCTGTTGTAGAGCTTCAGATTATGTGTGGACAGGATAAGGACGAATGCCCTACAACCAATCTCCCTCATATATGAGTAGTTAGGTAGTTTGCAATCCCACAATCCATCAGGAGTGGCATCCTTGAGTGATGGTGTCTTTGTTTTGTTTGTGAGGTGTGATGCTGTCAGGTAAAATTCATCCCACAAGAATGGTGGGTATCCAGAAGCAATGCACATAGCACGTGCTTTCCCCATCAGTGTCCTGTGCATTTGCTTGACATGTCTGACATGTGCTGATATATAGGCTGCACTGAACTGTGTTGTGATACCCTGAGACTTGAACCATTCCTGGTGTTCATTTCCACAAATTCTGCTGTCATGTCCTGATCATATAGTCCCAACAATCAAGCCTTCAGCTTGTCGGGCCTTAACCCATGCCACAATCTCCAGGAATGTGTCCTTCTTGAGTTTTAATGGGATTGACCAGACTTTGCTTGTATAATCATTGACAATATTAAGCATGTAATTCATCCTGGTACGTGAAGATACAGCTGATTTCCCCATCACATCTATCCATACAATTCCCAGTTTATGCATTGCCCTATGCCCTTCTCCCACCTCCTGCACCTTAGGTACTGATGTTCTGGTCTGTTTACCATGAATATAATCATCACATTTGAGTGGTTTGGATAGGAAGAATGAGGGCATACCTTTAACCATGCCTGCTTTTGCCATATCAAGAATAGTTTGATAGTTAGCATGACTGAGGCAGTGATGCCAGGTCAAGAGGTCATTAGCGTGTTGTGTGGTAAGGGTGTGCTCAGTTGAGGCAGTGGCAGCGGGAAAGAGATTGAGTGTGTAGAGATTTTTATGGGGGAGAAGCAATGCTGTAGCGATCCGTTCATGAGTGGTTTTGTCAAAGATGCAGGTGTCCACATTATCAAAGGAGGTAACAGTTCCTGATTTGGAGGAAATGGAGCTGATGGGTAGAAGTTGAACCATGGACTTTGGGATGTAAAGGGCATTGTGGAGAGTGAGCATCTTGTTATGGGAGACTTGGAGAGTTATGCTGCCCATGCCGAGGGCATTAATCAATGATCTGCCCACACCTTGTATAGAGTGTGCAGGAATCTTGCTAAGCTTCTCAAAGTCAGATGTGTTAGGTGAGATGTATATGGTCATGCCAGAGTCAAGGTAGAAGGGATGAGTGTTGAATGAGAAGGTTGGGCCTGGCTCATTTGGGTTTAGAGAGGGAAGCAAGTGTGGCAATGCATTTGAGTAACTCCTGTGTGACTTCTCCTGCATCGAAGGTGCAGTCCATCTTGTCAAAGATTGCGTTGAGCATCTTTGTAGTGTCTGAGAAATATGGGGTCTTGGTATTTAGCACAACCTTGACCAGCTCAACCTGCTGAATCAGGCCCAAGCCTCCATGCCAAACCTTAAGGATCTTCCAGACCTCAGCTGCCCTTGTTCTGTCAATAAACTGGTGCTCCTTGCTAGCAATGGCAGTGGCAATGAAACAGGAGGGGGATTGAAGACATATTTTGATAGTCCATTTAGGACAAGATCATGTTTAAAATAGCAGGCCCAAGTGGTGTAGGTCCTGTCGTCTTTTGCAAGAAGCTTTCCTTTGTAGGGGTAAGAAACCTTGAGAAGGGGTATGACACATGCCGTGGTGCCATCAGCTCACAACAGTGCAAGGGCCTTCTGCGAGGATGTTTGCTGGGAGCTTGTGGGTTCTACTGATGGCAAGACAGGAGATTCAGAGGCAGGGGAGTCAGTCATATCAATAGTGTTTGAGGACAAAGAGATTTAGATGTAGTGTGCTGATAGCCATGACACAATCCTATGCAGATGGTCTTTAGTCAGTTGATCTAGTTGTACTAGATCTGTTGAGTGCTTGGCTTTTGAAACCAATACACAACAACAACAGAACCTAACCTTGGAAGGGGGGTTCTGCTAGGTGTGAGGGAAGAAGCTTTGTCAGCTTTGTTATGGATTTACTTTAATGCTTGGGAATGCTAGGGATAGGATAAGTTTGTCCATAGTATTTGAAGGGAGTAGAAAGGACGAGGTCAGAAAAGTTCAGATAAGGATATAGCTTGGTATGAGCAGCACAGGGATGGAACATTTTGAAAGCCACGAAGCTGCAGGTTTGGGAACAGAATTTGAAGGTAATAAGGGTTTGAAGGATTTCAAACTCTGAGCTGTGGCGGGCATAAGGTAGATTGATGAACGAACTCTCCGGCACACTGTCAAGTTGCTCAATGTCAAGGGGGTTTGGGGACTGGATTTCCGAGTGAAGAAGAACATTGGTAGGATAGCAGCAGACAGTGTGACATTAGCAGGATTCAGAGTATTGGCAGGTTACCGTTAGTGGAACACTAATGGCAGATGATAATATGGAAATGGTCAGGGTAGTAATTGGGGTGGATACTACATGGATGGTAGCCCTCCAATAGGTCACGAATACTGATATTTGGGAAGGGAGGATGGAAATGTAGATGAAGCTCTTGACTGATTTCTTCAAGGGTCAAAAATGTTTGCTCTTCAGCATCTTCAGTAATGATGCGGTGCTGAGTAGATGATCAGTATAAATGTGCTCGTGTATTGTTTGTTCCAATGTATATGAAAATCGTACGGATTTGTCCGTGAATGAAATGATAGGATTCCAAGGAGTGAAGTGTGGCAGGGGATAAGTCAAATTGACAGGTGCTCTCCCAAGAATATCAATTGTAGGTTGCGTCGGTGGGTGTGGACAATTGTTAGATGAGGGATGGATTGGCACTGGTTGGACAACAGCAATTGGTCACAATACACGGTTAGTGGAGGAAGGCTGTGAAAGTGGTGGCAGAGCAATGGTACTCGGTTCAGGACGTGGTGGGAGAGACAGATGCGTTAAATGTGTGACAGTCTCAGAGAAGGAGACTTGCTGATAAGCAGGAAATTCATGCAGTATGAATTTCACAGTAATACACTAGCCTTGTCATCCATAAGGAACATTATGGTGCAGTAAGAAGAACTTAAGACAAAAGCATAACCCTGGCTAAGTCTGTACCTATGAATGTGTGAAACAACCCTCACGTTCCAGAACTAAGGAAGATGGCATTTATATTGAATGTCTCAACTAAAGACAGTGAACGTTGATAGGCAGGAAATTCATGCAGTGTTAATTTCACAGTATCATACTATCTTTGTCATCCACAGAGACATAGCTAGGCAATAAAAGAACTAAAGACAAAAGCATCACCCTGGCTAACATCTGTACCTATGAATGTATGAAACCATCATGTTCCCGAGGTAAAGGAGACGGCATTCACATTAGATGTCTCGACTACAACCAGCAAACGTAGACTACCAAGAGCTTTACTATAACAACAAGCTATCAAAGCAGCATTCATAAGACGAAGTCACCAAATCAAGGGACTGCTGACCTGTCCCATGGCAGACTAAGTAAAACACACAGAAAGACTCAATCTAAGCAACATGCTGGCACGATATGATTGATAAGTGGCATGTCTATAAGCCACGGGAATCACCCATCAGAGAATTACTCAAAGCAGATAGTCTCTGGTCTACCGGGATCAACAACTGATGGGCAGTAACTACTAAAACGGATCAGAATGTTTACCTGAGTGAGTCCCAAGGAACTCATCCAGAACAGTTCATGCAGATGCCCTGATAACAGGAACCAGTATTCAGTGGGGCCTGATGCAGCACAATGGACAGGAGTAAGAAACCCCAGCACCGGAGAAACCTCTTAGCAGATCTTGGCATTAAGGAACCATGGCAGCATGTTCACGCACTGCTGTAACAGAAGACAGCAGAAGAAGTGCTCACGTATTCAGCCAACTACATAAATAGCTCACCCAAATAGGGGTGACGCTCTGAAACTCTATACCCTAATACATCGTCGATACACATATACAATCCAATATTCCTATTGTTCCGATTATATCACTCTCTTTATATCTTATCTCTATAGCTCACTCATATAAAAACACATACAAAAACCCTAGTTAGCTAGTTTCTGATCCCGATGATATGCAGGTACATAGTACACCATGCATTTGCGCACTTTACTATGATCACTCAAAGAAGACAGGCAATGTATCAAATAAAGAGCATAAGAATAGGGCATTACCCTGGCCCAATTCCATACCTAAGATCGCATGAACAACCTACGTATTCCAGACTCACGGAAGGTGGCATATTAAGGATGTCCTGACCAAGGGCGGCGGATATAGATTAACCAAAGCATAAAGACATCGGTCTGGGATGAAGCCATAAACCAAGGGATAATCAATCTGCAGTATTCACTCCAGGAGGAAACCAGGAAGAACTTGACATGGGGCTCACATCACCAATGAGGTCATTGATGGATAAACACCATAGCAACTGACAGGAACTGTCTCTGAGGCAACAATCAAGCAGTGCCTGTAATCAGGGACAGGAACATGTGAAAGCATAAGGCACTGATAGGAACAGAATCAGA
>JABCKT010006838.1:0-15794 GCA_018858115.1 Tephrocybe rancida | reverse complement strand
GTCCGACCGGAGTCCGAGTGGAATCCACTGGAGTCCGGGCGGAGTCCACCCGGAGTCCACCGGAGTCCGGACAGTCCGGGCGGAGTCCACCCGGACAAGGGGGGGGACTGTAAAGTACAGTTAAAACACTATGAACAATGACCTCTATTTAAAACCAGAGAAGTGCTTCTTTGGAAAAACCTCGGTGGAATTCCTCAGGCTGATCCTCGGAGGCAGAAGTGTGAAAATGGACACAACCAAGACAGAAGCCATTACTGCATGGCCTGTACCTAAAACTGTCAAGGATGTGCAAAAATTCACTGGATTTGCAAACTTCTACTGCTGCTTTATTGAGGGCTTCTCCAAAATAGCTACTCCACTTAATAAACTATTATGCAAAGACCAGAAATGGGAATGGACGGACACACAGCAAAGGGTGTTTGAAACGCTTAAAGCATGGTTCATCTTGGAACTGATCCTGGTAACAGCGGACCCGACTAAACCCCTTAGGGTGGAATCCGACGCATCAGACTTTGCTACCGGGGCTATTCTATCTATGAAGTGTGAAGACGAGAAGTGGAGACCCTGTGCCTTTTATTCAAAATCACTGAGCAATGTCAAACAAAATTATGATGTCCATGACAAAGAAATGCTTAGCATCATCCAATCACTGGAAGCTTGGTGGCATTATCTAGAAGGGGCAACTAATAAGGTTGAAATCTGGTCCGACCACTGTAATTTGCAATAGTTTATGACATCAAAGAAGCTTAACTGGCATCAAGCACGGTGGGCACTCTACTTATCAAGATTCAATTTTGAATTATTACACAAGCCAGGGACCTCAATGGGAAAGGTGGATGCTCTGTCCAGGAGGCCAGACCATAAAGAGGGAGTGGAGAATGACAACGAGGAAGTCATGTTGCTGAAACAGGAGTTTTTCTCAATTAAAGTGCTTCAACAAGGGCATACCCTTATCAAAGGAGCCAAAGAGGAGCTGCTTACGAGAATCTGGAAGAACAAGAGCATTGATGAAAATGTAGTCAAAGCAGTGGAGGAGCTGAGAAACTCATCAACCCAATGCTTGAGGTCGGAGGAGTGGTCCAAAGAACAAGGACTCGTTTTATTCAGAGGAAAAGTCTATGTACCCAAAGACAAGAAGCTACGATCGGATATTATTAAACTACACCACGACTCCCCCATCGCCAGACATCCAGGATGTTTCAAGACGCTCGAGCTGATCTCTCGTAACTATTGGTGGCCAGGAATGACAAAACTTGTAGCGGCATACATCAAGGGCTGTGACAAATGCCAACACTATAACAATTTCCTGAAGCCACCAGCCGGTAAATTAATGCCAAGCGAGACTCCACACGAGCCCTGGAAAGCCATTTCCATAGACTTCATCATAGGACTACCAGTAGCACAGGGCATGGACACGCTCTTAGTTGTGGTTGACTGAGCCAGAAAGGGAATTCACGTCATCCCTACAACACAGGGAACCCACATACTGGGACTCACTAAACTATATCGTGACAATATCTGGAAGCTACACGGCTTACCGGATTCTATATTTTCAGACCAAGGACCCCAATTCGCCTCTGCACTCATGAAGGAACTCAATAAACTATTAGGGATCTCAACTAAATTATCCACAGCCTATCACCCGCAGACCGACGGCCAAACCGAACAAGTCAATCAGGAGATAGAACAGTACCTGCGCATATTTATAAACCACTGGCAACATGACTGGCCAGAATGGACTCCGTTGGCTGAGTTCACTCACAACAACAACACTACACACTCGGCAACCCAGGTCTCGCCGTTCTATTACAATACTGGCAGACATCCCCGAATGGGCACAGAGCCACAACAGGAGAGTAATAATGAGACTGCTAACAAATTCATGAGCTGAATGTGACATATTCAGGAGGAGGCCCGGCCGGTGCTAATCAAAGCTCGAGACAAAATGAAACACTATGCGGATCAGAACCAAGGAGAGGTGCCCAATTACAAGGTCGGCCAAAAGGTCTGGCTCTCAACCAAGAACCTTAACATCAAACACCCATCCAAGAAGCTAGCGGAGAAATGGATCGGACCCTATCCTATTATCGAAATCATCTCCGCAAATGCCATCAAATTAAAGTTGCCAAAATCTATTCCTATTCACCCAGTAATCAATGTCTCGAACGTAACCGAGTACAAGCCCACACGGATCACAGGACAATTGGCTGATCCTGCTCCCCCTGTTGAGGTAGAAGGAGTGTTGGAGTACAAAGTAGAAGGAGTGCTCGACTCGCGCCGGAAGCGTGGCAAGCTGCAATATTTAATAAAATGGAAGGGGTACACCCAAGAATACGACACATAGGAACCCATCAAAAACCTTGAGCACACTCAACGGTATGTCGATGACTTCCATAACAGGAACCCTGTGGCGATCAGGCGCATCAACCCAACGCCACTGGATATGCTATTTGCCTATATAATGGAGGAGGAAATTTGAAAACTCCTCACCAACATGTCTTTCGGTCCCACCATCCTCTTCATCATTGCCTCCCTTGTTTTTGCAGGCTTCGTGCTCTACACCCGCCCCTGCCTGGACTGCCGATGATGGCAACAAAGCCCTGACCTGGTCATGTGCTTCCCTTCCGACAAAACCCTTGTCGGACCATTCACAATCCCCACCGAACCAGCACCCACCTATCTTCCTTAGACGGTCTCATCTGGAATCTGAGACCTAAAGAGGGAGTGATGTCATGGTTCACCTTGTCATCTTATCTAATCCCTATCTCATCTTATCAGATGGTCATTATCTTATCCAGTAGCATAGTAAACACTATTAGTCACTAACACATTGAATACAGCAGGCGAGGGTAGCTGACTGATAGCCATGCATACACCGCATGTACACCACCACTATCAGTCAGCGCCTCACCCGTGCCACATTGTTATCAGTAAGCGCCTCACCATAACTGTACAAATATCTGTCAGCACCTTGCCCAGCACACATGGCAGGCGCCTGTAGGTAGCCACATGCACACTTGTATATATACTAGTAATATATCTCCCAGAGTCCTCATTCGAGTTCTCTTGGGATTTGCTGCTAATAGTGTCATGGTGAATGCCTAAGACTACCAGAATAAAGCTCATAATTGCTTGACGCCTTCTTGTGGGAACCCACACCTAGCATTGCCCTAACAGGTAGCGTTATTGGTACAGTTGACAATCATCTATGTGCTGGTGAGTAGAAATGGTTTGACTTTCCAAAAACAGAATTCAGCATTTCCTGGTATTTGTTGATGCGACCTGTCAACAGCCTCAAAAACTTCTATAATGTCCAATAAACAGTGTTGATAATAGTATTGAAACTTGTTAAGTAAGTATGCATGTACACTGAAGTTGCAACAAAAAAAATTGTATCTGCTCTCAAGTCTTGTGGCATATCATGATATCCATATTTTCTCACCATCCAGGTTGACCCATCTCTTACACATCTCTGAACCTTCACGACACGTCAAGAACCTTTCAAGTGTGTAATTTATACCCAGCGTAGTGAGTATAAGCTTTCCCAATATTTTCCCAACCATCAACAGCTTTCAAACCCCTCACCAAGCCTTCCACAGCCTGCTGCAGTGACCCTTTGTGGCGCATCATGACGCCCCATGATGTTGGCACCCTCAGAGTACCTCTTATGCTGCAACCGTAAATTTAGCCTGGTTCCTTAAACAGCTCCGCTCCTATACATGATTAATGGGTTAATTGTGAGTTATATACTTTTTATATGCAGGAAGCACACTTTGATGTACAGGTGTATCTAGAAAATTATGGCAGAATGGTGCTGACTTCTCTACAGATGATGTTGCAGGCGAAACGGTTGGATTGACACCAAATTGACACAGGGAAACAATGGGAAATGGTCAGGGATATTGGATTTTAACTCTATTTTTGCAGGGTACGGATACCGGCAGTTGCCGGGCTGAGCTGATGGCTTGAGAAATTGAACCGTGTAGCTCTCGAGTCTACTGGAGGTGAAAGTGAGGAAGACACGAGCCACGATTGTTGTAACACGTTTGATCTTAGCGTTGGGTCCGATCACAAGTCGATCACCTCGATCCCTGTCACTGTCTTCCACCTCGTGTTTGCCTTGCTATTCCTCTCATATAGTCGCTCCAGCCAGCAGGCACGCCTCGCCTATCACCGAATATTTGACTCTCACTAGCTGGTCGAGCCATAATCACGAAGTTAGTGGCCTGATGAGCCACCTTTCTGCACCTAGTACCACCCACGAGTGGTAGGTGCTCCTCACGAGACAGACACTCGTTATATACTGACTCATGATAGGCCAGCTGATGTCCTCGACGCAGAAACCGATTCAAATCAAGGCGGACAGATTTGGGTGTCAAGATTTTTCGCCCTCTTCGCAAGTAAAAAATCCGCAAACCGAACGTCTGTTTCCAAGACCAACATTGAGCCGGATATGTACATCACTGTCCCTTGTCTGCGATATGACGACTGATGTTCGCTTTCTGAAAAGCCTCCTCTCGCTGATCGCTCCTTTACAAACTGTCTTCGAAGATAAAGAAGCCTACAAGCGGCTTGTGAGATGCCAGGCTCCAGAGGCACAGAGGCTGCTTGATACCTTTCAACAGGTGTGTATCATTGTCGCCATCTGTAGCGTATCTTTCGCCAATCACGCTACCAGCTTCTCGATAAACCAGAATTGGACCTGCGCTTTCGTCGGTGGCTTATAGTCGCAACGCAGAATCTTTCATCAAGATTAGAGCTTTTTCCGATGTGCTATAAGCTGGACGATGTCGTACAGATTGGCGAATATCCTGAATTCTCAGGAGGCTTCGCGGATGTTTATAAGGGTGATTATCGTAAGCAGGATGTTGCTATAAAGGCAATACGTCTGTTTCAGAAGGATCAAACCAAGCATGCATTACGAGTGAGCTCTGCTGTCCGTGTTTGGCCTCATCCACCTGATCCTCGTCTTCCAGAAGTTTTGGAAAGAAGCTATGCTGTGGGGGCAACTATCCCACCCGAACGTTTTGACAATCTACGGTCTTTTCCTCTTCCGGAATCGGGTTTCTATTGTCTCTCCGTGGATGAAAAATGGATATATTACCAAGTACCTGGAGCAAAATCCTGATGCCCCTCGAGCGTTACTCGTGCGTGTGTATATCAATTTGCATTTGCTAGTAGTGTTATAACTTGAAATGCTCCTCAGGCGGCCGATGTTGGGAGCGGCCTTTCATACTTGCACGATGCTGGCATAATTCACGGAGATCTGAAGGGTGTACGTTGATAATTTGTTTTTTTTCCTCCTTTGATTCGGGTTTACGCTGTTTACAATGTCAGGTTAACATTCTCGTCGATGACGCAGGTCGAGCGCTTCTGGCCGATTTTGGCCTCTCTTCAGTATCAGACGCAGATATCGTCAAGTGGACGTCTTTGTCAAGCAGCAGCTCCAAAGGGGGCACCGTCAGGTGGCAGGCACCCGAATTGTTTAGCGCTACAGAGGATGTTGAGTCAAAGAATAGCAAGGAGAGCGACGTCTATGCCTTGGGATGTGTTTGCTATGAGGTGCGCTTGTTTCTCTCAGTCATTTACTTTTGTTCCTCATTAACAATCACGAAGATCTTCACAGGCCAGATTCCATTTGCTCGCCTCCCAAATGACGCCGCCGTTATATTACAACTTCAGCTGGGGGCTACTCCCAAGCGTCCTGAAGCCACTAGTCCGGCTTGGAGAGAATGGGGATTGACAGAAGGGATATGGTTGTTTATGGTAGGCTGCTGGAAGAGGGACACCTCAAAAAGACCATCTGCCGCCGCCATTCTAGGTTGCTTAACAAGCAATCTCGCTGAAGACACTCGACAGAGCCCAGATACCATAACCATCGCCCCTCAAGAATTTCGTCGCCGAATGAGAAAATCCCTGGAGATGATGACTGTCGAAGAGCTGAACAAAATCCTAAACAATCGCGCAGGCACACCTGTTCTTGGAATGGATGCGACTGATTCCGCACGGTACGTATTACGGTTCTGTATGCAAAAATGAACAATACCTGATCCTGCTTTCCAGTTCCAACCCCAGCAATGTCGATCAGAGGGAAGGGGAAACCCCGTATCTGTAAGCCCGAGGACGATAAGAATGTTACAATTACCTAATACCGCAATCGCCAGAGGTCCAGCTGCTGCCCACAACGAGTAAGTAGGCAGTGATCAAGGGCGGGCAGCTAGGGCGCAACTTTATGCACTGACAGTCTTGTTAGTGCGGCATCTTCAGCTGAATCTGACAAACGAAATACAAATTTTTTTCGTAAAAATTTGAGCAAAATCCCTAGGCTCTTCCGAGGAATGGGAGGTGATATTCGGAATACGAAGCATTCAAGGAGCCCTTCGTCTTCTCTCAACTCCTCGTCTTCCAAGACTTCGTACTCCCCGAAGAAACCTAACGTCCTCGGAGGACGTGCCAAAACAGGATTTACTCCCCCCTCCGTCTTCGGAGACACGCAAGACTTAGAGAAGCGTGTTGTTATTGCGTGCGTAGTTCTCGAAGTATTTTTATAGTTTTATGCCGATTTATCGCACGGTCAGTGTTGATGGCCGGCTAGGCGAAGACGCGAAAGGAGCGGTAGCTAGATTTAACACCCATGATCTTTGGTTATAGTAATTGACTTCGGTTTTGTAGCAGCGAGACAAAGATCAAGTGTACAATCTTTTCTTCCTCAGATTGACACAATCGAAGCTGATCAAACGTGTCTTGCAGATACATCACACCGGAGACCAAATCTCGAAGGCCTTCTGAAGAAGTTGTTATAAAATCACACGGAACAGGCTATACTCAATCCCAATCTCGTCGCCCGGCTGGTTCCGGAGAAGAGTCCCCGTATACCTACCAGCAACCTTCGCAATCTGGTGACTACTACCGCGACACCAACCTGACCTATAACGACAATTCAAATCCCAACTTGCGTTTGGGAGGCAGTCAGCAGTCCCACAGCAACGTCTCCTATCATCAACCGTCGTGGCACGGTATTTCTCGGATGCCTTTCACGTTCTCCGTCGAAGGCCCAGGTTCTGTTGCGGGTCGCTCCAACTATGGTGGGATGCCGATGGGCATACCACAAATGCCAGATCAAATTATCGGGAACATATATGGCATGATGGACCCTAGAATGACGATGAACCCCATGATGTCCAACATGTTCGGGGGCAGCATGAGCGGTTCACAGTCCGGCTTCGCGTCACCATCTGCTTCAGCTCTCGGGGGCCGACAACAACCAAAGTCCGATTTCTCGCTGGCGACCGCCGTCAATCCTTTCGGTGGCCCAAGCACAAGTACCAACCCAACTGACGACGAGCTTTTTAACGCTCTACGAAATTACCTGAGTACACAAGATTTGATGACTGTTACAAAGAAGTACGTTGCATTCAATGAATTATAGAATCTTGAGCTGACCTTTTTCTTCACTAGAACGGCTCGCGAAGCCATCATGGCTCGTTTCCCCCAGGCAGCCTTGTCCTCCCGAAAAGAATTCTTAAATCATTCCATAGACATTATCCTCTCAGAATCATAGACTATCACTTTTCATTACATCAATCATATCACGGACTTGGGTTCCTCGCACCTCTAACTATAACCCGCCTCTCGCTCGTCATGGACTTCTCGTATGCAGTTGCTGGGTTCTGCTCTCGTTCGCAAAACGCATTCGTCGAACTGTGATACGACATTTATCTTGAACTTGAACTAACAACATTGAGCCTGAGGAATGAAGCCATGTGGCGATTCGATGCTTCTGCTCTTTGAATAGCGCCTGAAAGCTTGTAGCTTGTGGAGATGGCCATCCGCTCTGCCAGGAGTGCCTTTACACCGAACTTGTAGTGTTCTAGTGTTCGTCGTTGACCTGGTCAGTGTCGCAGAAAAAGGACATTCAAGCTCAGAAGAAAAAGTTGAACAATCTTACGAAAGAGGTGGAAGAGGAGCAGGCGAGAGCGAAGGAGTCTGCCAGGGAACGCGTGTTAAGAGATTTCGAGGAGGGCCAGCTGGGTTTGTCTGCATTACCCTCCGCCGCAGTAACGAAATCAGGCGGCGACGCAGATGATTGTGAGTGCTCTTCGTTTCTTGTAGCTATCTACATACACGATAACTCTTTATATATGTAGATCAAGCGTTCTCATGTTTGGTGCACCCTCGAAACACCCCAACTCTATGAACTTAGACTCTTAACGTTTAACTCCGACACACCTGCGTGTCCCACACTCCCCCTCTGATTAGAGACGTAACTAGGGGTCAAGTTACCCCTCTAATGAGAGTCAATTCAAGCCTTCATCCGATATGATACAAATAATGACTCGATATCTTCTGGGGACTTGGTAAAATTTGAGCATGCTCTTGGCGTCGGGGATCGCCGCCGCTGTTCGGAACGCCCATCGACATGCCCACACCCATCAAGCATGTGTTGGCATTGTTCGTAAATGTCCGAACGGTGATCAGACGTGTCGAGCTCGCTGTTTTTGACGACGAGCTCGCTATTTTCACCATTCCTGGCTTGTTTTTCTTGTTTTCTTTTGCTCCCTCACAATATATACATATATAGACCTGGAGATTCCCATCAAAATAATTGGAATAGAATTGGTGTGTAGAACATATAAAATTGATTCTACAAGAAGTATGGGCATAGGTATAAAGATTCTATGGGCAAGACCATCAAATGATAGGCTATATAGATGTAATAAAATAAGTAGTTGACAGGTTGAGACAAAAATGGAGAAGATTGAGCAAGGATAAAGGTGGATGGCAAAAAATGATGGCACAGGCTCATGGGGGGCGATGGTGAGCTGCACAAAGAAGATCGGTCTTGTGCTGCTGATCTACTTCGTCAGGTGGACAATTACAATAGTTGTGAAGTGTCAGTAAGAAGTGAAGGGTGTAGAAATCATAATGTCTGAGGTAAGGATTTAGATAAAATGACTGAGCCTGATTGATGGCTGATGTTGAGGCCCAGCTTTGGTCCATTGCACATCCAAAGTTGGGGATGAGATGGCATGAGTGAATGACCTTCAATACAGGTATGACAGAGGCTCACTGACAGTGGTTCTGGGTTGAAAAAGAGGTCTCAAACATCCCGAGATCACTGTTGAACTTCCTGAGAGGCTTGAACCAATGTATGTAAAGGAGGGGCTCGTGGAATTGACCATGTGTGTCAGGGAGGTTAAAGATTAGTTGAACTTGAGCAATTTGGATGCCTAAATGGAAGATCCAATAAGTATAAGTGATTGAGAGAATTCACAACTGGATGCACCATCAAGTGGACTCACTGATTCACCACCTGCACTCACATGAACTAGCACTGTGCTGAGTCGACTGGCAACAGGATGCTTGATCCCCTGAATTGTGACTCTTCCCCATTGCGCTTGTGTTGCAATGATGGTATCCTTGACTGCAGTATGCGAGACTTCAGAAATTGGTGGTAAGGAGAGGCAAAGCTGATGATAGATGGGAAAGGTGGTCTTGTTGAGAAT
Organism: Tephrocybe rancida; assembly: GCA_018858115.1. NCBI lineage: Eukaryota > Fungi > Basidiomycota > Agaricomycetes > Agaricales > Lyophyllaceae > Tephrocybe > Tephrocybe rancida. The sequence goes on along the minus strand of JABCKT010006838.1, from coordinate 6,288 downwards.
GGGTTGTTGTAGTGTGATAGATTGTGCACGGAGAATGCTGTCAATTGAGGGAGGAATTGAGATGCACTGAAATCTTGAATGATCGATGCAACAGTGATGTGTGGGAGCAGAGGCTTTTTCCCAACATCAAAAGTTGTTTGGTCCTGTACCTTGAACTTGAGTTCTTCTCCTTCCTCCTCCTCATTGCTTGCAGGCTCCTCTACTTCCTCTGCAGCTTCCTCCCTTTTACTTGCGGTATAACCCAGCATGACCCACTGGAGATAGAGGCGAAACTGTGCCACTGCCTCCTGCCTTCTCAGCCACACAGTCATCTGCTGAGTGTAACCATCTTTCTTATTCGATGCTTGGTATCCTGACTTTGCCAAGTCTATATGTAGTTGCTCTGTTGCCTCTGTGTTATACCCAGCTGCACTACCCAATGACCAGATGGAATCAAGGTAATATTTGATATTATGGATTTTGCTGATATTAAAATGTTTTCGAATCACCAGGTCTTCAAATATCTTCTTGTTCCCATGAAAAGTGACCCACACCAAGTCCATCTGCATAAATGTCTCATTGGCATGGACCTGGAACTGTGCATAGTAGATGAAGTCAAGAACACTGCACACACATTGTATAACAGCTGGGTCAGTCGTATTTGCTAAGACGCCAAGGAACACCTTCTCCATATTCTTATGCTCTGTTCCTGTCCACTGGGAGGTGAGACTGATTCCTTTTTTGAAGTGGCAAAGGGTTGGATGCAGGGTCATTGTCCAAAACCTTTGGTCAACCTCCTCTTCCTCCTTTGGCACAAGAACTGCTGCTGTGGCCCAACTAACAATATGATCTTTGAAGACACCTTTATGGAGCTGGTGAAGGACATTGGGGGTGATGCATTCAAATATATTGCAGTGAGGTAAGTGGTGCCAAAATGGAGGACTTTACACTCCCCCACTAATTCCAATCAGAGTCCAATCGGACTCCTAGGACTTCTAGGACTGACCTAGGACTCCAATTGGACGACTGGATTGGACTCTATACAAGAGAAATCCCCAATTTTCCCAGTCCGAGTCTGATGTCAGACAAGGAAAGTCTGATCAGACATTCAATCGGACTTGGACTCCAATAGGATTCCGATCGGAATTTCTGATTGGAATCCGATTGGAGTCCTAGGAGTCCTAGAACTCAGCACCAATTCAATTATATTTCAATAAAATATCTTGTGCACAAGCAAGAATCAAACAGTAGACCTTGGGTACACCAATGACTAAGCAGCCAGATGTCGCAATTAACCGCTGCACCAGCAGGCCATTGAGTTTCAAGTAGCTAGACTCAAACTCGTGAGCTTGCGGCTTGGGCCACGTGCTGACTGGCCACATAAGCCACGTCAGCAATCAATTTTGGCCCCATGCTCCTTCCTTTCCTCCCACCACCACCATTGCGCTATCCGCTGCCACTGCCCGCTGCTGCATCGCACCAACCACCACCACAACTCACCACCGCAATGCACCACCGCAACACGGGAAGACACAAGTGGGCAGAAGGGTGAGTGAGGGCAGACCCCAGGTGGGGGATAGCCCTGAAGGTACATTGACGTGCCTCCTGCCACTGACAGCACCCAAAATGGCCCCAAACGACGACAACAGCTAGGGTACTGCAAGGGTATACCCTTGGGTAGTGACAGGTCAACCCTTACCCTTACCCTCCAAGGGTATTGAGGGTACAAGTAAACCCATGGGTATTGAAGGGTTTGATATATGTAACACCAGAAAGGCTTCAATGTGAATACTTATGTGGCTGTGATTTATGGATTACAGTCAGTGATGTATTTGTATCACAATGAAAGATGATAACAGCCAGGAATGGTCAGGTAGGCCAAAGCCATGCAATACAAGCAAGGGTACTCAAGGGTAATTTCAAGGGTAAAGGGTATCACAAGCTTGACCCTTACCCTTACCCTCAAGGGTAAGGGTACCCTTGCTGTTTCCTACCAACTGCCTGGCTTGGGGGACACAAAAGGCTCTTGCAGGTATTGCTTTGAATCCTCAATGATTGGGTGGATCTCTTGTGGGTATATGTCACTGAGATTCACACAGAGCTTGCTAACTTTGGTGCTGTTGGAGGACTCAATGAATATCCATGATGGACATGAAACGTGTCTGATAATGGATTTGATAGACAGCACCCATGCAGTTCCTGCCATCAGAAGCTTGTTCCCCATAACCATTGCAGCTGGAATTTTAGCAATCTGCTAATTTTTGCAAATATGCTCTTCAGCTTCGATAAGTGATCAACGCAATCAGCGGCACCTCTGACATCACCAATCAGGTGATTCGACATTTGGAAAACCTGATGCAACACATCAGCATCATGTGACACACCACTGCCTGACAAATATTTGCTGGCCACTCTTATTGCTTGAAGAAAATTTTGCATAGAATGGAGACATCTGTCTAAGCAAATCTCTAAACAGAACCACCATGCATCTAATCCACATGTCTACACCCAGCAGTATGGTTTATACATCTGCCTCTGCCACGTCTTCAGGGGGTTCCCCAGTACTGGCCACTATGTTCTATATTTTCATCATCGTCAGCACAATCCTTTTGGTCCATTACCTGTATTGGATGATTTGGGTGAAGGATTCATCATCAGAGAATTATGACAAATGGGTTATTTGGGAGGGGGTTAGCAAATTCCCGTCATTCTTCGGATTACCAGCACAAAGGAGGCCTGGATGGTGAGAAAGGCAAGAAATAGAGAGACTTGCTCAGGGCATTCGAGGAAGTACAACTTGTCTGTCTTCAGAGACCTGCCAGGGTAGCATCACCACATGTCAATTGCCGCACCATGCAGAACCTGTTAGCAGGTTTTCATCTGTGTCATACCTTCCGTTGGACAACATTGCATCCACCACTTCCCAATCAGATCACACATCACATTCCCACTTACAAAGCTTGATCAATGCTTTCCCCTTACCCACATGAGTTTTGCATTGCACACACAACATTTGCCACAGGATTGATCTTGCTAATCTTAGCAGGTCCTCAATAGATAGTGTTTTAAGGTCGGGTCGGGTCGGGTCTTTCACCCGTTTTTTCAGTGACCGCAACCACAACCGGTCGCTGCGAATGCCCAAATGTAGCGACTGCAACTGCAACCGGTTGCAACCCGGTCGGGTTGTGATCGGTCTTGACCGGTCTTTTTCCGGTCGCAACCGCGTAAATATACATATCGTGCAGTATTGTAGCGTGTAGGTATACTTCCTACCTTCATTTGCAGCCCCGCACGTCTTGAATCGGGCATGAACTGACAGAGATATGCTCAAAACGGTGGGGAGCATATAAATTGACCACATCCAGGATTGTTTTGGTCATAGCTCGCTCAGTTCTTGTCCGATTTGGACGTGCCAGGGATGGATTTGAAGGGGCTCGAGTACATCTATACGCCCACCGGTTGCGACCGGTCGCAATACTTCGTCGAAATCCTAGCAACTGCAACTTGAAGCCAGGTCTTTTGCAGTTGCTGCAACCCAACCTTAAAACACTATCAATAGAAGACTATCACGCGATGCACCGGCCTTGCACACCTGAACCTTTGACCCCACCTGGGTTGTGCACGAGAAACCGTGCCGTGATGGAGTTGCCAAATGCTGAAGAAGAAGTTTGATGAGAAACCCAGGTAGATTTCAACAAAAGAGGCAGTACGATCTTGTTGGAGCCTGCCTATCCCCATTCTTCCATCAATGCCCATTTCTGCCCAATGTCACATCCAAATGCGGTTATTGCACAAAAACTTTACAAGCCTCTGGTTGTTCTTTGCACCACTTCGCTGAAATGATCGAGCATCGTTGTTCTCTCTCCATTGTGCACTGCCGCTATTGGATAAAGTATTGGGCAGTTTATATAGTTGCTTTCAGCTCATCTGACACCCATGTATCCTCTTTTTAGTTACATTATTACCCACCTATTCAAAGGAAGAGCAGCTGACTGTGGAGACCTGCTAAAATTTGTTTATCTGCTAACTTTCCAATTCATTTATGCTATAGTTTCATCTTATTTACACTTATGCCAACCTTCTAGCAATATATATATACTTGTAGTAGTGTAGTTTCGACAGGGAATTACTATGGCCCATTTTTGATCCCTTCTTTTCTGGCAGAAGCCCTTGGTTGCTCGATCTTCTGCTAAGTTTGTTTTTTACCTCCCAGAAGTTCTCCTGTGTTTGCTCTCTATAGTCGCTCTCAAGGCCAATTTGGTCTCATTGACCCGATTGTGTCACACAAGTTTTCTCCTTGCCCATTTCTGCCAACATGGCAACAGCATCGACCACACCAGAGTTGACTACCACTGTGAACAGCGACAGTCCTAGGCAAGTATTGTTCTTGGATACTGCAATGCAACTAAATCATCCATCGCTTCCACCCTGTCCCGAACTGAGCACGATCCCCTTGCTGACACAATCTTGACCATTGTCCACCAACCATTCTCATCACCCACATACTATTCCTCATCCAACACCGATACATCCCCCTTCGTGCGACCATCTGTATTCACCATCGCGACCTGCGATCAACGTTTTCAGAAAGGTTCCCTTTCATGCGCCATATCCACTGCCACACCACGATCCTCTTGATCCCCATGTCTTACACCAAACCTATTCGGTATACATTCACATTGGAACAGTCAGTTCACAAAAGTGCTTTCAACAACCACCTGCACAGTACTATCCATGTTGTCACAGAAGACACAGAAGAGCAGATGTTCCTTATCATCAAGGATATTAGTCCAGTAGTTCAACCACAATTTTGTTATCCATTCCCAAACATCAGCATCCACAGTCTACTGGAGAATTACCCTCCACATACCGTCCACCTGCGCTACTACTTCGACCATTTCAGAATCATTATTTGTCATTAGCATTCCACTAACAGCATTCTGCTAACATCACCTCTCTCTCTCTGCCAAAGTCACATCTGCCATGATACTGCCCACTTTCTGTTTTATCTCAGAACTTGAATCCCCTAATCCTCTCGATCCTATGCTACTCAACAGTGTGCTGGAGAGTCTCTTTGTCAATTTACCTTTCACCTGCCATAGCTCAGATTTCAACATTGTTCAAACCCTCCTTACATTCAAATTCCATTCCCAATCCCATAGCTTCATTTCCTTCGAAGTATTCCACCCCTGTGCTGCCCATAACAATCTGTACCCATACATAAACCTCTCCACCCTTATCTTCTCCAACCCTTATGAGTACCACAGCCAAGCCTACTCCATTCCCTTTATTCTGAGTGTCTTAAAGTAAATCAATAACCTAGCCGATTAAGCTTCTCGTATTTTAAACAGAACCCCTCATCCAAGGTTGGTTCTCTGGTTGTTGTGGATTGGTTTTCAAATACCAAGCACTCAACCAATCTAGTCAAACTAGATCAACTGATTGTAGACCATCCACACAGGATTGTGTCACAGTTATCACCACTTTCCTGAGGTTCTCCTTATCTATGTAATAGATGTACATATCAACATGGACAAGAGAGGGCAAGAAAAATGATACATACCAGTCTCTGTGACCTTTTTCAATGGTTTCAAAGCCCATTTTTGTTGTTTCTTGGCAGGCTGTTCATCTTCAGAGGATTCGGCATCTGAGTGAATGATAAGGTGCTTGCTTTTTACTGTGGATTGAGCCATTGAGGATGATGGTGGCAGTTGATAAGAGAGCTAAACAAAAATTTCAGCCCAAGATCAGCTGACCATGAATGAAACCTCTCACATTTCAAATGATCACCCATTCACAAACTTGACACTAGCAAGTTGTTCAACAATGCCTCAGTGCCCATGCTGTGATGCCCATGTCTGCACTATGCAGGGGCTCAACTCACACCTGCTCCAAACATCAGGATGCTGTCAGAAATTTCTAGGGGCTCATTCATCAGGTCAACATAAATCTAAACGTGCTGAAAGCCTACCTGCTGTTGGTGAACAACATCACAACAATGTGGATGCTGCCTTTGACATGGTGCATAAGGCATAGCACGAGTATCTAATACTCATGAGTACTCATGAGTTGATCTGTGGGAATACTTGTGAGTATTGTGACTCGCGGATCCGAGTCACTTGTGGGAAAAGACTCTTGAGGATCCGAGTATTGATTTTTGGGATGGTGAGTACTTGTGACAAGTACTTGCCAGTGTATGTACCAGTAATCGTCTGTTTTACCTCACTATTTCCTTCCTATTTTCATCAGAATGTTCAAATTTGATGTAGAAACTCCCTTGTGAATAGTTTCACTGATATAGGTACTCAC
>JABCKT010006837.1:0-15806 GCA_018858115.1 Tephrocybe rancida | reverse complement strand
GGGGTCGGAAGCAAACTGCGAGACAACACACGCACACCCACCGCACCCCACGAGGGTGGGGTGGATGGTTGGGGGGGGGGGGGGGGGGGGGGGGGGGGGGGGGGGGGGGGGGGGGCATGCGCTGGCGTGGGACTCAGCGCCGACCGCGGGCGTGGTCGGCGGTGCAGAAGGCCCAGACGCAGGCCGCCGTCCCTCGGACACGCCGCGCGCAACACCGCACCCTGCACAGAAACATGGAAGGCGGACAGTGGAACTTCACATTGACGCTAAGTGTATCAAACGTGTCAGAGGAGGGGCAGTAAATTGATGACGAGAAGTGAAATTGCACAATATGGCTCGGACGCCCTTACGTGATACTCTGGAGTAGTTCGCGGATGAGGTACGTTCTTCTTCGTCTGTTGCTTACGCTGTGTCTTACATCTATACAGTGTAACATTCAAAACATGCGTGCCTTGCTGTCCGTTGTTGGGCCTGGTGAACTGAAGATATCAAAAGAATGGACAGACCGTTTCTTCATTGGTTTTGTTACTATACACGCAAATTGATTATACCTCGCTAGATCTTGTCTGCACGCCTACTTTGCATATTCTACAGGATCGGGGTTGTGCTCGTGGTCCACGCTGGTTAACCCACATGCCTGCCTACACATCGTCGTCAGGTCCTCCGTTCATGGCAGTGGCTCGGTGAAAGGTAATGACCGGTTCCTGGATGACAACGACGACGACGACGATTTCCCAATGGACATGCCTTTGGCCTTCCTGATCGCGTTCATCGCCCTGAAGGAGACCGCGGACAATAATTATTGTCACGCAACAAGAATGCCGCTCGCGGGCTCATACCCCCAGCTCAGCGTCACTGTCCCCGCCGTTATCGCGAGTGTTAAGATGGAGGTTGAGGAGAAGGTTGAGGTTGGACATCAAGGTGGTGGGGAAGGCTGTCGAGAGCAAGGTTGAGGTCGAGGAAGAGGGTGGAGGAGACCGACAGGTCATTGAGCGCTGGGGTCACGAACTAGGGCCAGTGCTGGTACTTGGAGTAAACGGAGGTGCGACCTTGTGGCATGGCCGGAGCCGCAGCAGATGTTTTCATCACCATCGAGGAGGCTGTGCTCTCCCCCGAACCTCAGGGCACGGCCGCAGCCTTGAGCAATTCTCTCACCGCCAACGAGGACAGTGGTGACACCATTGAACCAGCCTTGGATGGTGGCAAGAGTTCCATTGTGGAGCAGGAAGATACCGTTGGCATTGAGAGTGAGGAAACGGTCATGTTGCAAGTGAGTCTCCTTCAATCATCCCTTGCTTGATCTGACAAGCTTTATAGACGTCAACGACATGTTTGGACTGGAGCAACGATGCCGACCTCGAGGTGGAACATGATTCCAACATTAGGGCCTCGGCAACACTGGTTGTCTCATCAACCACGGCTCCGATCGTGGACGTGACATCTCGAGGCAGCCAAAAACAGCTCTCTAGAAACCCCAGTGTCAAGCCCATTGCCACCCGCCAATATGCCTTCGTCGTCGATGAAGGAGGACGGAGGAAGATGGGAAACCGTAGGTTGTCGCGGCATAAAGACTACACCTGTGTTAGAAGTTGCACCCATGTCTGCGCCTTTGGCCACACCAGACTACAGCGCCGTTATGAATGCGAGGGAAGAGTGGGACAAGGTCAACCGGGCAATTTGGCAGGCCCGGCAAGGTGAGAAGGCGGCAGCAGGGTAAGCAGAGGTGACCAAGAGGGCACGGAAAGAGGAGGAGAAAAGGAGACATAAAGACAAGATGAGGAGGAGGGAGGAGGAGAAGAAGCAGCAGTTGAACGAGGCCACGGCGCAGGTGAAGAGGGCTCTGGAGGAGGCTCGGATGGAGGTGCAGTTGGCGGTAGTGAAGGTAAGTTTGTTCTTATTCCTGTATTTGATTGTAGGCCGAGGTTGGGTCTCTGCTCAGGTCCCCAGCCCGCCTGCTGTTTCGCACAAGGACGCGACGCCCAATTGGGCTGAGGAGGTCGCAAAGGACAACAGGACAAAAGTAAGTGCTTCATTCATCAAATGTTTGCTACATGACTTACCTATCTTTGTGTAGCTTCAATATGAGCCGGGTTTCAGTTGCCCTGTCGTCCTTGCATATCTAGCCTGATAGGGTCGAACCAATTTCAGGCTCGGTGGAGGAGGAGAATGCAGAAGATGGCCAAACTGACCAGGCTGAGATGAATAAGGGCTTGAATGACATTGTAAGTGCCATTTACAAGTCGAGGCTTGGATACAAAGACTTATTCGTCATGTCTAGCCCGAATCTGAGTCACCACTCCCCAGCGACTCCGACCCTCACCCATGTGAAGCTGCCCCCGTCGATAATGCTGATAGGCCCATGGTGGAGCTTGAGGAGGCCGTTCTGCTTGTGGAGGAAAACAAAAGCGTAAGTCCCCTTCAAGAGTTGACCATCAACGTCGGCAAGACTTGCCATAATCTTGTCTAGTCCCCCGAGCCGTCGCTTCTCGCATCGTCCGAATGGTGCGTGACCAGAAACGATTCTTCAACCTCAGTAAAGGCTATCTGGCCTGTTGAGCCATCGAGTTCGACGGCAGTATTACCTATAGATGAAACTGAGGAAGAAGTGCCGGAGGGGAAGTTTGTTGAGCGGACTGACAAGGAGCAAGTAAGTTTCTCTGGCTACCGGGCAACTGTTATGAGGGCTTACATATTCATTCGACAATCAGGCACCCCTCGAGCTGTCTGCAATTCAAATAGAAGAAACACCCGATGACGAGGATATCGTTGAGCAGTCTGGCGGGGACCGGGTGATTCTTTGTCTGTCGCCCTGAGCAAGTGATGAAGGCTAACCTATCGGTTCGTCCATCAGGCGCTCCTTGAGCGGTCCGCAAATGATGCCTCCTGTGAGGAGGCTGGAGAAAGTCGAGGATGTGGGTGTTGGGGAGGTCGACCCATCTGAATGCATCAATGCTGAAATCTTGCCTGAAGAATCTGTCAAGTTCGACAAGGGAAAGGATCAAGCAATTGTAAGTACCACTGCCGGTTTCGGAACCTCATTCAAAGACTTATTGTTCTTTCTTTCAGCTTTCTTCACTGGAGCCACCTTCGACCACCGAAATGAAAGGTGTATTCGAAGCTCCATTCGATGCACTCCTTGAGCAGCCCCGCACACGATGCCTCCTGCGAGGAAGTCAACTTGAAACTATGCAAAGTCATGACGCTAAAGCCCTGGGCTTCTGACATTGCAGTAGTGCCTCCTCTTGAGTACTTACACACCTAATAGGACTCAGTTACAAATGCATGAACGACAGACCGCAAAACTGAGAAGAGAATATATTACAATAAAAGAACTTTTAATGATTCTCGCGCTTGCTAGAAATGCAAATTGATAACTAGACAATATAGGCACTCGACAAACCCAAGCTCAAGCTGCCGGACGATGCAATGGAGAAGACGATGACGATGAGCCCGGAGGACCTGGGATCTGAGTTGAGGTCGGAGCCGGAGCCCACACTGCACTGCAAGGATGTGTGACTCTATGATAGATCATGGTGATAACTATGCCGGAAATTGGAATATCTATCACTTAGCCAGCTCACCTGGCTTCGGGTCGTAATCCCATGTACCGATTTGACCTTGAACAGCTTGTTCCAAAGTGACTTCCACGGAGTCTGACACTTTTTGAACAGATAGCTTGTGTGCGGGTAACGTGAACGAGTCCCTGTCAGCAAACTGGTCAGGGATTGCGTCAACGGCCTTTGTATTGGTCATGTTCCCATGCCCACCGCGACTGAAGTTCTGCAGGTCAATCGTAAGCACCACGCGGTGCACAAAATTCAAGTGGGCGGGCAACGTTTTCTTCGTCCAAGTCAGTTTTGAGCGAACCTTCTCCCCAATTGCCTGTTTTGTGTCAGACTTGGTTTCCCATGTCCAAAACACGGCCACTCAGACCTCAAGCAGGGGAAGACGTGGCTGCTCGGCATGAAGACCAAAGACCCCTAATGGTGGAGGAGTAAACTTTGCATGTGTAACGGGTGTGAAACCACCTTCGAGGTTGTGGCGGTAGTGCCACATCATGCCTTTGCTGTGCTCCTGCAGGCCCTCATCTTGCCCCGAGATTGCCCTACTGGTAATTTCCCAACGCTGCTGGGTTATTTCTGAGCTCCGTGTAGTCCCAGCTTGCACGCCTGCGTTAGCGCTTGGAGGCACAGCAACATTCAACATTGTAGACTTGATGAAGTTCGAGTCCTCTCGCGTTGTGAGAGTGTCCTGTGTATAGACGATGTCGGGTACTTGTTCGACGACACTTATGTCAGGTGCATTCAAGGCCGCAATGGTGATTTGCATCTGATTACAGATATAGTTGGATGGGGAGTCCGTCTGCGAGACAAGCTTGATGACGTCTATTCCAACACAGGGAGCGTTCCAAAGCCTGGTGATAGGTTTTTTGTGGATCTGAGCCAATTCAGACTTTATCACTTTGACCAAAATGTAACCAGGACATTACTCACTTTGATCTCCATTCGCCCCTCTGTCCGGAAATCCTCTAATCTGTGATCCTTGCCTCTCAGGATGGAAATGAATGGCACCTCGAGGGTGTCATCGGTGATAGGCCCATCGCTGCCTGTTGTGGACGTGTTCCTTCTTCTATCCTCATCTCCATCTCCTGCGTCTCCACTGCCTTGGTGACTGTGTCCTCTGCTTCCACCTCTTCCATCACCACCCTCACTTCCTCTGCCTATTCCTCCCTCACTGCCACTGGTGTCACCTCTGCCTCCTCCAGCACCTCCCTGATCAAGGCTGCCTTGATTGTTTGCCCTTCCTTTTTGATCACCAACGCCACCAGTGCTTACGGCAGGGGTTTCCTGTGGTTCTCTGCCATCAACTCCTGGTTTGCCATCCACCTCACCTCCTGGGCCTTCAAATAGGTCGTTGGGGGTCCCGACAACTGTTGGTATGGGATCAAATACCATGTCTAACAAGAGGGATAAGGTGTCTGATATTTGCGTCTCTAGAATAATAATGATGATCTCATCTGGCTCTTGAAGGCCAAATGTCTCCTCGTCAAACCCTGAATGAAGGGAATATGTGCCTTCGTATCCACCATTGATGAGTGTTTCCTGAAAGGCATTGTAGCATTTCTGAATCTTTTGTTGGGCGCAGAGAGGGGTGAGGAATTGTGAGGAGATGTCGGCGATTTTGGACATGGTTGTTGATGGATTAGGAGAGCTAGGATGCCGGAATGTTTCATATAGGCCCGGGGGATCCAGTGAGATAACATGAGCCTGATCGACGGTTTGTTTGAGGCTCCTCGCGGAACTTTTCAAAATGGCTGGGCCGGGGTTCCAGGGTGGTCCGGCACCCTGTAATACGACATACTTAAGACTTCATCAGAGAAGAAGAGTTGGAAAACAGGTACTGTGGGTTTTCTTTTAAATCCTTTGGTAGGTGTTGCCGTGTTTGAGGGGCTCAAAGCGCGTCGAAGCGTGTCATTCAGGATGTCGAATATTGATAGAGGTATTCGAGGGCGGTGCTTCCCTTACTGACATAGAGACAGCCATGGGGATGAGTGCCACTGAGGAACGTGGCATAACTCATATCATGATAACTTGCGGGCATCCCCTACTTCAAGTCCTCTGTGCGCCCCTGGTGTCGTAATATCTTATGAAAGCTTCGCATTTCTCTGGACGCGATTGCTACGCTTGTGTCAGTGTACTTCAGAGTCCCATATATAAATAAAGTGAGTATAACCATCAGTATAATATTGATTCAAAGGCTTATAACATAGCAGGAATATTTTATCATACCTACGTGTCGTTCTATGCAGTTGAGACGGTGTAGAGAGGTGGGCACCCCCGTCAACATGGTAGGTGTTCAAAAAGAAGCAGGTATGGCCCAATATCCGGTGTGGACCTGCTTCCAAACGATCGAACAACACCTTCAAATCCTGCCATGTGGGCCATTGCGGTGGTCGAAGCATACATGCGATGGTACCAGGCTGCATTCTAGCAGCCCAGTCGAAGATTGAGATCAACGCCAACAGTTGCCAATTACAAAAGTGACATGGTTTAGTTGCCAGTACTCGCTGTATTCAGCCATCACGATTGACGTCAAGAAACATCCCAGCCATGTCCAACACACTACATATCAGTATGCCATGTAGCTGAACTTCACGTCCACCTTCGTCCCCACAAGGACCGATATGGGAATGTCCAGTAGCAATATCCAATCCTCCAGTTCAAATATGCCCGCCAGTTCCTCCCAGATTTGGCGACAACCATTATCGTGTGTCGTATGCTATATCGCGGCAGCTGTGGAACATCCTCTCCTCCCAGAGCCAGTCCCATGGCTCGAGTGCCTGGGCCTTCCCCCGCCGACTGAAATAAACACCCCTCACTTCCTCGCGAAGATCCCCGCACCGATCGGGACTCGTGCACGCCACACACATGCCTTCGAACAGCCAACTCCTCACCGTTTCCATCCCTCTGTCCATCACGCGCTCTCTACATATGCAACAGCGAAACCTGTCCTTGGTGTCCAGTAATGCAACACTGCCGTCTTCTCGCTTTACACCATCCACTATGTCCCCCTACGGGCCCTTCAGCTTCAGAGACATCAAATAATTAGGCACTCACTACATTGCATTTTTCACATGTAGCGTAGTAAAGTGCAGGCATGCAGGTCCAGAATTCCTGTTCCTTTGCCAGAGACAGCCATATGATTGAAAGACCTTCGCAGAGATGATCGCAAGAGATCCGGCTGCACGATTGGCAGAGCGACACAGCCCAGTAATCGTTCCATGGCATCAAGGCTTTGACACACGCATACCTGCCGGAAGAAGTGGGTGGGAAGATAGAAGATCTGGTGTCGTCGCAGCTGATGCGACAGTGGAAAGGGCTAAAACATGCGTTGAAGAGATGTTCGTCAAAGAGCCACCTCCAAGTATGGTGATTCTGGGCATCGAGGAGTTCGCGGGCAATGCAACATCTGACTTGGTCAACTATAGGCAGTAGCAGACGTGGGCCGTCGATTCGCGGCACACCGGCTGTGGGGTGGGCCTGTCTGTGCCGTGAGTTGGGATGTGGAAGGTGGTCTGCAACTTACTAGGGTATAGGAGCTGCAAATTGCGTAAAAAAGGGAGGGTGTGGCTGGCTGCAGACCGTACGTGTTGCCACTCAGGGAGGGTTGTTGGGTAAGAGTCTCGCATGAGCGAAGCTGCGGCAGTGTACAGATGGAAAAACCCAAATTTATCTATAAGGTAGAGCAAGCCTTCCAGCACTTAGGCGGACAAAGGACTGGGCGGAATTCAAGATATGGAAACACTTGTTGGTTATTGAAACACACCTGGCGATGTTGTACGCCAATTGAATAAGCGCTATCATATGACGAGCATCTTCTTGAAGCAAGTGGATACAGTCGCAGTCGCGAGACGTTTGGGGACGGTTGAGCCATAACATCTGAAAGAATTGTGAGTGGTGGCCAAGTGTGGACGCGTGAACGCGTAGGGTTTGAGCGCCAACGATGACTGTAATATTACCATCGTGGAAATAGACCGTCTTCATCAAGGGCAAGGAGAGTAAATGTGTGGTCGGGCCGAAGGACATTAGGAGAGGCAAACGCGGAAAGTAACGCACATGTCATTGTGACCAAGAGGGAGCCCGGAGCACAAAGAAAACAACTCTGGATGACTCGGACCAGGACGAAGAGGAGAAAGTCACCTGACACACGATCAGAATGCCAAACCTCACTGCAGAGTAGCGGGCATTCTGACCATTGTACTTGCAGTATGTAGAAACTCTACATTCTAGCATAGTTACTTGGTGCCCCACGAGCTCCAGTCAAATCCCTTCTTAACTCGCACAGAGCCTTCACCCACAGATTTCCCCTTCTTCTCATCACCCCAGGCAGACCCATCTCCGATCCGAAGCTTCTTCTTAACCTCCGTCCTCTCAACCGACCGCGATCTCTTCTTTTCCAACATCGTTTGCTCACGGCCGGACCAAGTGCTGTCAAACGCGACAGGCCTCGGCTTGATCATAGGTGCAGCCATAGTCGAATTTGATCTTACTCGATTGTTGGCGATCATACCTGCTTTCAAATCCGGGGGAAGGATCGGGATCTCCACTGCTGAAATGGGTTTTAGGGCTTTCGTCTCGCTACCCGAGCCGCCCATGGAATGTCGCCGAAATGGATTTCTGCCTTGTATGGCTTTTGGGATTAATGATGAAGGCGCCTCGTGGATTGCTAGGTTGTGGATAGGGGCCGTACCTGCACTAGATCTCCGTTTGGCACTTGCACTTTCGCGCAATGCGTCGATCCGCGCTTGGTCGATCTGGAAACTCTTCCGCGTGCGGTTCACAGGGGCCACGCTGAGCGCATCCTTGTCTTCAGTCGAGGGCCGAGCCCGTGTCTGGCTCAGTAATATTGCGCTACGTTCTTCCAAGGCTGACCACGGAGGAGGGGTGCGGTAGAGGGCCAGCTCTTGGTCTAGGTGATCAGCAGGTCTTGCTATTACTTCCAGGTGGGCCCATTTGTAGTAGGTTTTTGCATTGTAGTTTTTGTCCGGATCGTAAGTCACCTGTGGAGGTGGACAAATTCGTTGATGATCATAGAACTTGTCTGGTGTAGATTCGGACGTAGTAGTGGGTGAATTGGCATTGAGCCCGGTGGCAGGTGGTATACCAAGGGATACGTTAGGGCGTCGCATAGATGGTATTAAGCGAGTTGAGCGTTCCTCTGCCTTGCATTTAGGGGCAGGGGCCCCGAAAGTATAGCTCTCGGCAAAGGCAGGAGGTTCCCGAGCGATGTGTATAGGTGGATGGTCCAGGGTATCGACAACGAGCTTGAAGGCGTTTTCTGATGTATATAGTTTTTCTCCCTCCAAGGACTCGACGGCTACGAGGAGGGATGCGGGATGGAAGAGTTCTGGTCTTGTTTGACAGGGCCTGAACGAACAATCCACTGGTGGGCGACAGTCAGTTCCCCGGAGGTCTGTACATGTTGTTAGTAAGTTTAGACGCGTCAAACGCGTGTAAAATGACCTATTGCTGTGAGGAGAGGAAATCTTTCGAGATGGGGGTAGACACCATCGTCGATATTGTTGCAAAACCTAAGCCTAAGGATGCGGAGGGGCCAAGGACCACGTCGAAGGGGGCCATCATCTACCCAGAGAAGAGTTCCTGCGAGGACCTTGATTGCGTAGGAGGAGAGGCTCGTCGCGCTTGCATCGAAGGCGACCAGAGAATGAAGAGGACTGAGGAGAACAATGGACGAGTCTGTGAGGTGTGGACAGCCTGGGAGGTCGAGGATGGTGAGCATAGAAAATATTGGCGTGTGTTGGATACGTTGAAGCAGAGGTACATCGATATCTGCGAGAGGTAGCACAAGAGTATTGAGATGCTCCGGCAGGTTGTCGTAAATTTGGGTGATAGTGACCCAATACAAAGGGTCTTTTAGTGCATTATCAAGGATATCAGACTGTGCTGGGTCATAAGAACGACGAAAATCTATAGGAACTTGATCTGGATATCGTGCCAATATACGGAGACACAGGCTGGCCAACGACGGCACACGTTTAGCAGCGATCAACGGTCGTTGTGGAGTCCGGCTTGCGCGCCCAGAGAGAAAGATCATTTTGACTTTGCTTACGTCAACCCGG
This sequence comes from Tephrocybe rancida, assembly GCA_018858115.1. NCBI lineage: Eukaryota > Fungi > Basidiomycota > Agaricomycetes > Agaricales > Lyophyllaceae > Tephrocybe > Tephrocybe rancida. The sequence continues at coordinate 6,166 of JABCKT010006837.1, read as the reverse complement.
TAGCATTTCTCTTCACAACGAAATTCCCACCCTCCCATCATCGTCCCTTCAAGCTTCCTTCCTTCACTCTCATTCATTACCTTCGTTTTTTCTTTATCCATGGCCTCCCCAGGCGGCTACGGCCTGCCAAACGACCCCCGTAATAATCCTTTCGCTCAACGCAGGCACTATGAAGACTCTGAACACAGCGACCACTATGGAAATCCAAACTCCAGCACTACCCGTCTTGCAGCCAGCCAGGCCTACTACGAGCAACAGCACGGCAATCGTTCGTCTAAATTATCTCATTTACTGACTTCTAGTACTCATTCTTTTTCAGCTTCAGAGTCAGATTTTGGTCCTGGTCGCTATGCTTCTTCGGTCGACTCTCATGCCAGCGTTCCCAGTATATCCCCTTTCGCTGACCCTGGAGCTGGCTCCAACGATCCTTATCCTGCCTGGGCTGCTGATCAGCAAAAGCCCATGTCCACTGAAGAAATAGAGGACATTTTCCTGGATCTCACCCAAAAATTTGGCTTCCAACGGGACTCCATGCGGAACATGGTATGCTCCTTCTTACTCATACACCTCTAATAGTTTTTACCTAATATCGGCCCCCCCTGATAGTTTGACTTTACGATGCATCTTCTTGACTCCCGCGCCTCCCGCATGAGCGCAAACCAAGCTCTCCTCACTCTTCACGCCGACTACATTGGCGGCCAGCATGCCAACTACCGCAAGTGGTATTTCGCTGCCCAGCTCAACCTCGACGACGCCGTTGGCCAGTCTCAGAACCCAGGTCTACAGCGTCTCAAGAGTGTCAAGGGTCCCAAAGCAGGTGGAAACAAGTCCCTCGACAGTGCTCTCAATCGTTGGAGGAATGCCATGAATAACATGAGCCAGTATGATCGTCTGCGACAAATTGCGCTATTCCTCCTTTGCTGGGGCGAGGGCGGCAATGTGCGCTTCGTTCCGGAGTGCCTCTGTTTCATATTCAAGTGTGCCGACGACTACTACCGCAGTCCAGAATGCCAGAACCGCATCGATCCCGTACCGGAGGGTTTATATCTGAACACCGTTGTCAAGCCATTGTACAACTTTATGCGAGACCAGGGCTATGAAGTTCAAGAGGGCAAGTTTGTTCGGAAGGAGAAGGACCATGACCAGATCATTGGTTATGACGATATCAACCAGCTTTTCTGGTACCCTGAAGGGCTAGCGAAAATAGTCCTTTCTGATAACGTGCGTGCTTTCCAACTACCATCCGCAGAACCGGTTGAACGAACTCCCTCTCCAGTCTCGCCTCGTTGATGCACCTCCAGCGCAACGCTTCATGAAGTTCAGCCGCATCGAGTGGTCCCGAACGTTCTTTAAAACCTACTTCGAGAAGCGATCTATTGCGCATCTCCTCGTCAACTTCAACCGCATCTGGATCCTCCATATATCCGTCTACTATTTCTATACCGCTTTCAACTCACCCAAGGTATACGCCCCGAGGAATGCAACCAGCCCTTCCGCACCTATGACCTGGTCTGCCACCGCCCTTGGTGGTGCTGTTTCTACAATCATCATGTTGCTTGCTACGATTGCCGAGTTTTCATACATCCCCACCACTTGGAATAATGCGTCTCATCTGACTACTCGTTTCATCTTCCTGCTTGTTATACTTGCACTCACTGCAGGCCCCACCTTCTATATCGCCCTCGTTGATGGACGACCAACCACATCACAAGTTCCGCTGATCCTTGGTGTCGTTCAGTTCTTCATATCTGTTGTCGTCACCCTCGTATTCGGTATCGTTCCTTCCGGACGCATGTTCGGTGACCGTGTAGCCGGAAAAGCCCGCAAGTACATGGCTTCACAGACTTTCACGGCGTCTTACCCCTCACTTCCCAAGTCTGCGCGCACCGCGTCTATATTCCTATGGCTGCTCATCTTTGGTTGCAAGTTCGTCGAGTCGTATTTCTTCTTGACATCGTCTTTCAGCAGCCCAATTGCAGTCATGGCAAGGATGAAAATCCAGGGTTGCGGTGACAGAATTTTTGGAACGGTTTTCTGTTCAAACCATGTCCCATTCACCCTCGCGATCATGTATGTCATGGACCTCGTGCTATTCTTCCTGGACACATACTTGTGGTACATCATCTGGATCGTCATCTTCAGTATTGGGCGTTCTTTCGGGCTGGGGTTGTCCATCTGGACGCCGTGGAAGGACATCTACACCCGTCTGCCGAAGCGGATATATGCGAAGTTGTTGGCAACAGGCGAGATGGAGATCAAGTACAAGCCCAAGGTAACAATGATCGCTACAAAACATCATCGTGTGATACTGACAGATTTTGTGGCAGGTGCTGGTGTCCCAGATTTGGAATGCAGTCATCATCTCCATGTACAGGGAGCATCTCCTGTCTATCGATCATGTCCAACGCCTTCTATACCACCAAGTCGACGGGTCAGACGGCCACCGTACACTTCGCGCCCCTCCGTTCTTCACTAATCAGGAAGGAAATGGCTTCAAAGGCAATTTCTTCCCCTCTGGGGGCGAAGCCGAACGTCGTATCTCCTTCTTTGCCTCGTCGCTGACGACATCCTTCCCCGAACCCCTTCCCGTCGATGCCATGCCAACTTTCACGGTCCTAGTCCCGCATTACTCCGAGAAGATCTTGCTTAGTTTAAGGGAGATCATTCGCGAGGAGGACCAGAGTACGCGAGTCACGTTGCTGGAATATCTCAAGCAGCTCCATCCCGTAGAGTGGGACAACTTTGTGAAGGATACCAAGATTCTGGCTGAAGAGACCGACGCGGTAGACGGCACTGCGAGCTCCCCGAACGAGAAAAAGGTGGATGATCTACCCTTCTACTGCATTGGCTTCAAGACGTCATCCCCGGAATATACCCTTCGCACGCGTATCTGGGCCTCCTTACGCGCACAAACCTTGTACCGCACAGTGTCAGGCATGATGAACTACTCCAAGGCGATCAAGCTCTTGTATCGCGTCGAGAACCCCGATATTGTGCAAACCTTTGGAGGCAACACGGAGCGGTTGGAGCGCGAGCTTGAACGTATGGCTCGCAGGAAATTCAAGTTCACCATCTCAATGCAGCGTTTCTCAAAGTTCAACAAAGAGGAGCAGGAAAATGCTGAGTTCCTCTTGCGCGCATACCCGGACTTGCAGATAGCATATCTCGACGAAGAACCTGGTCCCAAGGGCGGCGAGGCGCGTCTGTTCTCAGCCCTCATCGACGGCCATTCGGAGATCGACGAAAAGACGGGGAAGAGGAAGCCCAAGTTCCGTGTCGAACTGCCTGGCAACCCCATTCTTGGGGATGGCAAGTCGGACAACCAGAATCACGCCATGATCTTCTACCGCGGCGAATACCTACAACTCATTGATGCCAATCAGGACAACTACCTCGAGGAGTGCCTGAAGATTCGCAATATCCTTGGCGAGTTCGAGGAGTATTCCATGTCGAGTCAGAGCCCGTACGCACAATGGGGCCACAAGGAGTTTGCGCGCTCGCCCGTCGCCATCGTCGGCACGCGCGAGTACATCTTCTCGGAGAACATTGGTGTGCTTGGTGACATTGCTGCTGGAAAGGAACAAACCTTTGGAACCATGACGGCGCGCGCGTTGGCCTGGATCGGTGGCAAGCTGCATTATGGACATCCTGATTTCCTGAATGCGACGTTCATGAACACACGCGGTGGAGTTTCGAAAGCGCAGAAGGGCCTGCACCTGAATGAGGATATCTTCGCTGGTATGAACGCCTTCGGACGGGGTGGTCGAATCAAGCACTCGGAGTACTACCAGTGTGGAAAGGGGCGTGATCTGGGCTTCGGCACGATCTTGAACTTCCAGACAAAGATTGGAACAGGTATGGGTGAACAGATGCTCAGTCGCGAGTACTATTACCTTGGCACGCAACTTCCCATCGATCGCTTCCTGACCTTCTACTACGGTCATCCTGGATTCCACATCAACAACATCCTCGTTATCTATTCTATTCAAATCTTCATGGTCACTCGTATGTACCCATCACTTTCAAGCATCGAAGTTCGATTTGACATTTCCCATTAGTGCTATTTATCGGAACACTTAACAAGCAGTTGGCCATCTGCAAGGTGGATTCACAAGGCAATGTCATCGGTGGGCAGCCAGGCTGCTACAACCTCATCCCTGTCTTTGACTGGATTAGGCGTTGCATTGTTTCTATCTTCTTGGTTTTCGGCATCGCTTTCTTGCCGCTCTTCCTGCAAGGTAAAATCATACCTTTGCCTTCTGAACTTGACTTACATTATCATTGTAGAACTTGTTGAACGAGGAACAGGCAAAGCGTTACTTCGTCTCGCCAAGCATTTCCTGTCTCTTTCGCCCATCTTTGAAGTGTTCTCCACACAAATATACTCACAGTCCATCCTCAGTAATTTGACCTTTGGTGGCGCTCGTTATATCGCAACTGGACGTGGCTTTGCGACCACTCGCATTAGCTTCAGCATTCTTTACTCACGATTCGCTGGCCCTAGTATCTATTTCGGCATGAGGAATCTCCTCCTCCTCCTCTACGCCACCATGGCTATCTGGATACCCCATTTGATCTACTTCTGGCTTTCAGTTCTGTCGCTCTGCATCGCACCTTTCCTCTTCAACCCTCACCAATTTTCCTACGCCGACTTCATCATTGATTACCGTGAATTCCTCAGATGGATGTCTCGCGGTAACTCTCGCACCAAGGCGAGTAGTTGGTATGGGTATTGCCGGCTTTCGCGAACCATGATTACTGGTTACAAAAAGAAGAAGTTGGGACATCCGTCAGAGAAGTTGTCGGGCGACGTACCTCGAGCCAGCTGGAAGACAGTCATCTTCTCCGAGATCATTTGGCCCATATGCGTCGCAGCCCTCTTCATCCTTGCATACATGTTCGTCAAGTCATTCCCTGACGCAACTAACAAATTACCACCGGCCCCCCTCATCCGCATCGCTATTATTGCTGTTGGTCCTGTGGTGTGGAATGCCGCTGTCCTCATGACCTTGTTCTTCATTGCTCTCTTCCTTGGACCCATGATGGAATCCTGGACGAAGTTTGGTTCGGTTATGGCTACTCTCGCTCACATGTTATGCCTCATTGGACTGGTTGCATTCTTTGAATTCTTCGTGCGTTTTATCTCTGTTTACCCAATCATAAGATGTATTGACAGTATCTATAGTGGTTCCTTGAACTCTGGGATGCTTCGCACGCTGTTCTGGGTATCATCGCGATTATCGCCATCCAGAGGGCGATCCAGAAAATCCTTATCGCCGTCTTCTTAACTCGTGAGTACAAGCACGATGAGACAAATCGTGCTTGGTGGACCGGCAAGTGGTACGGGAGAGGCTTGGGAACCTCCGCCATCTCCCAGCCTGCTCGTGAATTCATCGTCAAGATCGTTGAGATGTCTCTTTGGGGTTCTGACTTCCTCCTTGCACATATCCTATTGGTCATTCTCACCCCGCCAATTCTCATTCCATACATGAACAGGCTACATTCCACAATGTTGTGTAAGTCTCGCGCTGCTGTCACAATACGATCATGCCTGCTAATCGTAATTATAGTCTGGCTTCGTCCATCGAAGCAAATTCGCGCACCACTCTTTTCGACGAAACAAAAGAGACAGAGGCGATGGATCGTTCGTCACTTCGTGTATTCCCCTGATAACCTCACTCACATCCGTTCTACAGGTCATCAAGTATACCATCGTTTATATTCTAATGGTTGCCCTTCTTGCAGCGCTGATCGTCTTGCGTAAGTCTATCGTTTCTATAATACACTGCTATACACTTGCTGACCATAATTTCAGCTGTCGTTTTCCGGAACCAAATCAACATCGATACCTTTGATTGTTCCATTTGCAAGAGTATCTAATGATCTAACGTTACCACATATTACCCATCGGCGCATACTTCATTTATACCTGACTTGGACTTGAACCGGCGATTGTTTCTGTATAGCTCCATCCTAGCCAACACTTCCATTTTGTGTACCAACATAATTACCGTAGAAGCACAGAGCGTAGACTGCGGATTCCTTGAATCTCAAGTTTGCAATTTGAATTAACTAGCTGAATTGGAATAATGCCCGCTACTCTGTAGTGGGTTTTTTAGTCGACAGTGTCACTTTCTTCCTTAATCCCCGAGAACTTGATGGCGCA
>JABCKT010006836.1:0-15854 GCA_018858115.1 Tephrocybe rancida | reverse complement strand
GTAGTCCTCAGTAATTCACCCACCATCTTGAAACTAAATTGCGCACCTTATAACTGCCTGGCTGTATGAACTAATAGCCCTATCATATCATATTTTCCTTCTGCAGATTAGATACGTAAAGTTCCACAATTTGAAGTCCCTCTTATTGATCAATGGTTGCAATGTGAAGAAACTTCCTCTCTGGGCCAATCTCAACAGAAGTACGAATATTGGCATATCAACTTGATGCCCCATGTCGACAATAATTGGGCTCAGGGGAAAGTAAGCCAGGCAACTAACGATCCAATGATTTTGTATATTCTATCACCTTATATTGCAGGGTATCACTTACGATCCTCACCAACGGCATCAGAAATGTATCACCTTAGTAACTCTAGTCAAGATGGCAGTTCTGTTTAACTTTACCACTACCTTCATCTAGGCATCGTTTCCAGCATAGTTATGTCCATACCTATGCCCCCCACGTTGAATTGTATCATAATGCCTGCCATCAGTACCAGACTTAGGTCATCTTCTCATCTTCTATCGTGATTATCCTCGGAACCAATATTTTTCATGCTGGGCTAGAGTACAAGATACAGCACAGCACCTGTGCTTGTAAGTCTAAGTAAAGCAATTCAAGGCTTGAAATTTTTTTGTTGCTCCGGCAGAAGATTACCAACCCCGCCTGGTCAAATCTAGCTCCTCACGCTTTCCTGATGTGAGTGCCTCAAAGAACGATCCAATTTCCAGTGAAAGGCATGGGAACACAGCAGGGTTGTGAGTACCACCACATTTTTCTGCCAATACTCAATGGCTGATTTTATATTTTAGAAGAGCCTGCCGTCGATGCAAGACCTTAGAACTTAAGTGTGAATACAAGGCTGATACTGATTCATGCAACCGATGCACAGACGGTCAGCACAACTGTGAAGCTTCGAAAATGCGGGGACCTCCGTGGGTACTTTACCTCTGCTCATTGATAAAGATTGACATGCAGCCAGATATCGCAAGCAACTTCTGGAACAGATTCATCAACATTCTATTCAAATCCGAGGCTTGGTGGCAGAGTTAACAAATCACGATTCACCGTCTTCTTCGGTCATGTCCACAGAATCCTCCTCCAAGCACAACACTGATACGGAGGACTGGACAACAAAGGCAAAGAAAAGTTTTGACGCATTTTGTGTTTTTCTTTGGGACGGGGAAGATATGCCGAGACGCCCCACCAACGACCTGACAAGAGTAGGGCCAACTGAGACTGACGACGAATATTCTGACAAGAGTGACTACGACCTGAAGACAGCCGATGCCTGGTTCTTTTCTGACGACGAAGACTTTGTCGTCATCAACGAGAGTGACTTCGTTGAGGACCAGGGCGTAAACGAAGTACCTGTCAGAGAAAAGGGTATATTGAGGTGTCAGGGCTCATTCCTCGACACCCAGGGGCATGTCTCGGCACATGAGCATCAACCAAAGGAACACGAAAGCAGCACCAAGCTCAAACCCGAGGAGAATGTCTCTGGTGCGGTGGCTGTCGCACCTCTCTGGCAATGTATGCAATCAGTTTGCCTACTACCAGCCAATCCAACTCACACAGGTTTTCATGTAGCTCCAGAAGAACTCATCGCATCCGCCGGATTCACTGTGGACGATCACACTAGGCCCAGTTCGACGCTGCCATATCCTTCCCCGATATTTGAAGAACAGACGGTTTCGTCAGGCGATCGTATCTCGCATAGCGCGCAAAATGCTGATACCAATGATCATGAGTGGCAGCACGACACAAACTCTGGTAAGCTTCTTTCCGTCACCTACGAGGCATGCACTGACAGGGTTTTATCGGCCATTTTTGATTGGGATACGCCACAGCAGCCCCACACATGCACTGATAGTGCTTGTATCGCCTCCCATCGCGATTACCATCACTTATCACGTTTTCAAGTTTGAAGCCTTGATTTTTGCGTGCCTCTTAGGAGCTAGCACATGGAGGACTTTCTTCAGGACAAATGCATTCTGACATCAGGGAAACGGACGGTCCACGATATTCCCAGATGTCAACTAGGACTGATATATTATACGATATAACATCATGACAAGGGGTAATTAGATTTTTATTGAAGGACATGGGGTCGGATTTATTTTTCAGAGGTTGAGGGAGGGAACTAACCCACCAGATGACGTCATGTATTATCATTTACCAAATTTCAATCTCACCAACTTTGTTTTCCTTCTCCGAGTCTACAATCTAGGCTTAACGCTGTTTCTTCGCTTACCCATTGCATCGTAGAGGTTGTTTTTACCATACTTGATTGAGATTCGGCATTGGCGCATTCAATTCATTGTCCATATAACTTCGCGTGTTGCCGGCGCACACTGGTGACTGAACGGATTTGCATCCTCCGGTCCTCCGACCTTGTGCAATCCTACCCTAGCGACCAAAGAACCGCCCAAAATATTCTTCCCAGAGAGTCGAAACAGCTAACGAAATCTTCGAAATCGTCAGCCCGGGGAGCATCCGAAAGGTGTTTCAGGCCAACCCAAGGGTTCTTATGGGGACATATACACATGGCCACTGAAGCCGAGGATCTCTTGGGGGTTTACGAAGTCCTTCGCCTGGGCTGTACAGTCGATTCACAGGATAGCGGTGGAGGAACCCCCTTTATACCGGTGCTCTGTCACATCGCCTCCCTGCGTCTCGGTCTCCGTCCAACAGTCTGCAGCTCTCCTGCTATGCTGGCACACTTACAACTCATCATACAAGTTCTATTGTATTGGTACACCAGTCTGGGCTTCGGTTTCGGGGGGGTCATCCCTCTTCATTGCGCGTGTGGTGCAGCGGAGTGGGATTTGATCGAGTTGCTATTGAAGAACGACGCAACTCCCAATCATATTTCAAATTCAAGCAGTGGCGCTATGCGCTTCCCACCACATATTGCCCTTCTACATACCCAGCAAGACGCAGACCGTTTTCGCGCTCTCGTTCGAGTCTACCCCGCGGGCAGATAGCGTCCCTCATGGAAATGTTCCTGTTGGCCAGGCAAATTCCCCCGGGGCTGCCATGCAGCGGGGGTAATTTCATACTCATCCTGCTGCCTTCTACTGTATCTGTGGCTCTAAAAAATCCTACGGGCAGTGCCGTGCTCATCGAAACCGACGAGTCACCGAGTCTTGGGATCAACAGCTTCGCTGTCTGGTCCCGATCAATACAGCCTACCCTACTTTACCGCTGAACAGAGGCATGGGAGGCCCTGGGGGGATTGTTACTTTAAAAGAAGTATACGCGGCCTTGTATTGCTCATTAACCAGGGAATATGATAGCTCGAGTGCTCTTTCAGTGGAGCAGGCATTTCACTTCATCCACCGCCTCGTCATATCTCTGAAGAATCGAGGGGTGTCAATGGATCCTGCGTTTGATTTTCCGTTGAAAGAAGTCTTGTTTTGCCAAGGTGAGCACTCGCGATGGGGTCCTGGAGCACGTACCTGATTTGAGGCGTGCGTTTCAGGCCGTCCAGAAGGATGTGCAGCAAGAAAGCCTCAGAGGCCGCGGAGAAACAGTGGAATGCTCCGTCGACAAGTACATATCCCTCGGTCTGGCTGGGCCAAGGAGCGTGAACACCATTGAGCAAACTGCGAAGATCGACCGCTCCTGCGGGGCACTGTACAAGCTGTGCGAGGGCGTGATTTGCGGCAGGTTGGAGAGAGAGGTTCCCCAAAGTTTCGGGTGTGCTCCAAGTGCAAGATGGTAAGATCATGTTCTCCTGGTAATTGCATGGGCTTACTGGATCTTTCAACTTTCAAGTCAGTGTACTGTAGTCGGGAATGCCAGACCTAGGCGTGGAGGGCTCATAAGATCCTCTGTGGCGATCCTGATCAGCGTGAGCAGGGGCTTCCCTCCTAAATTGTGATTGAAGAGTTTTAGGACAACGTTAACGAAGGAGAGTCGGACAAGACATACCTGCAAATTTTATCCACGCAGACATCTGATACACGTACAAATCCCCTCGATAGTTCTTGATACACTTGATAAGAATTATGCGCCCCTTTCTCACTGATGAATGACGTTATAGAGTCTTTGAGACTTGGCTTGTATTGGTTGTGTTCTTGAACGAACAATTTCTACCCCCTTTAACAACACTCGCTCTCAAAACTCCTGAATTTGAACATGAGTCCGCAGTCACCCTCTATCTAATTGAGCGCTTATGTACGAAACAATAAACGTCGCTACTGGACATGATACAAGTACAAAAAGAAAAGCAAAACCTAGGCCCAGGAGAGTCAACAACGTAAATATTTCCAACGGAAAAGGATTGGTTGTACTAAGCAAAGGAGTTCAAAACAAGACGAAGATGCACAGGTTGTTTGACGCGATCATATCAACACGAGATTGGAGAATGGCATACAAAATTTCCTTAATCCCTCTCTACTTCAGCCAAGAGATCAAAAGACGTCCCACACATTGTCTCGGAGTCTGCCACGCACACAGGGACGTCATGTCGCACAGCCTTGTGTGCAACGAGGAAGAACTCGACTTCACACCCCCCACCATCCAAATCATCTATCTCATGTGGGTCAAATAGGACCCCGTCTCCATCACAAATTGCGCTTGCGGCAATATCTCAACTGACAGAGAAGGCCACAGTGAAGCGTGTGTGGATGTCGGTAGTGACTGTCGATTCGCTCAGAGTGGCGTTGTCACTGACCGCCTGTATTTGTAAAACAGGGTGTGGCGAACCATCGGGAGATCCGGGGGTATCGCGAGCTCGAGTGTGCCGATTGATAAGCTTGAGAGCGATTGGGTGAAGTGCAGCGGAGGACGCCATACCTGCAATGTTGATGACAAAATTCCGTACGACGATGGCAATCCTCCCAGCAGCTGCATCATCGCTGTATCGAAGACAAGCTCTGATATTTGGGAGTTTTCCTGAGGTCCATGCGTCCGCGAATTGTGTTCATAGGCAGGTTCTCTGCATGCTCCGCTGCAGCTGCTGCGGACTGTGCCGTATCCAAATGACCGTCCTCACCGACCACTGAATACACATCAACTTGAACACGAATGGGAGTATTGGGGGCGTTGGCGTCAGAGATCTGCTAGAAGGCCTGTGTTGCGTCCTCACCCAGTACTAAACCCTCTTCGTAATCAACATTCCACGAATAGCCGAGGGTAGGCTTGAGCCAAGTATCGAGGCGAGCCCAGTCTGTATATGCCGCAATGCCCGAGGTGCTAGCGACGGCGTCGTAGGCGAGGAAGCGATACAGTGGGCGCCGCGGCTGCACGCTGGCGCCTGGCTGAAAGGGCTTCTATACCTTTTCGCGTCGCGACAAGAGGAGGGGGAGGATGTATTGGGTCGATAGAGTTACTGATGTACTGCTGGATGGTTTCAGTGCCAAGAGGTGGGTCCAGTGCATGTGTCATAGATGCGATTGTCGATGTGCAGGTCTGGGAAGCGACCGTTGAAGGCATGGTTTCCGAAAGATTTCCGGCGGGGATCAGTCTGGATAACGGAGGGCCGACTTTGTGTTGTTGGTGATTCAAGGAAAGGATTGTTGACATTGATTCCGATGCCAATGAGGTGAGCGGGTTTGAAGTAGCCGGAAAAAAGCCAACCAGTCTGGCGCTGGAAACTGCAGGCAAGCTCCACCATGTCCGCTTGATCGTGACAGTTATATAAGAACATCGAAGGTTGTTCCCACAGCCGAGTTTGGGGTGCGCCTGCAAACAGGATACCGATCTAGGGCAAACTTTCCGCCTGTGAGACTCATTGAAGTGAGTCGCCTCTACTAATGGAAAGATGTTTAATGACAACCTCTTGACGATATATGGGAAGAATTGGCTCACCAACTTGAGTATCATAGCGTTTACGACAGTCAGAAAAGACGTGTTGTGATGTTGTATATCGTGTTGACGGTCTCGGGCTTTCTGTAGTCGACGATCTTCATGCGGATGGTGTGGAAGTCTTGGGAGAATACCGTGGAGGGGCCAGTGGTTGAGAAGGTAGGGTCTTGTGTGGTCTTTGCGATGAGTTCTGGAGGGAGATGCGGGCAAGGGAACGGCATGTGGTATTGTTGATCTTGAGGTATGCAGAGCTGAGAGGAAAGGCGGATGTGGCCTGTGTGGAACGTCAGAACAAGATTGAAAACTAGACAGTATAGAGAATTACGATAGCAAGGGCTGAAAGAGCTTGAAGGAGGGGTTTTGTCGAATAATTACATATATAGCAGTGGGGCGGGTGGAGCTGCAGGAGAAGCTGGGAAGCAATGAAATGCTGCCATCGACCAATGCATCGCTAGTCAAGGAGCCGAGGCGAGATCGAGCGTGCTGCAAAAATTGACCGCACTAGCGGTGCATTGTACAAACTACGCGAGGGCTGGAATTGCAGTATGTCCGAGGACAGGGATAGCCTATCGAACTCAACGTCGCTGTTAGGTGCATAAGTTCAGACGAAACGAACGAAGCAAGGTGGCAGAGTCGTACCGGAATTTCCTGTTCTTCGCTCTGCACTCTTTCACGATTCGTTCCGCTTTCAACTTGCGCTCTTCAATTGCCTTTTCAATTTCCGCAGTGACAAGCAGGCCAGACTTTGGTTGAGAACAGCTTAGCGAACTTCGTCAAGGATATCCTCTCTACTCCCCGGAACCAAATCCAGATGACGGGCCAATGCAAATCGGAGATGTGGCATTTCTGAGACAGGGCGCTTCCTAAGTTACCTGAGCAAAATCAGTGCTTGGTTTCGTGCATCAGATCCGGAAGTACTGTGTTGGGAGCCGCAGTCAGCATCGTGTGAGTAGGGTCTGTATGGAAGACAGACCTCTCGAGCTCGGGAGTCGGGACCGTTGGGGAACGGCCTGGAACAGCTGGGTACGCACTCATGGTCACACTGCCATGTCCCCCTCCTCGCCGCCGCCTTTTCCCGCTGCCCACTCAGTCATCAGGATCTATTGTTGTCGGTATACATTTACCGTCATATGGCATGTGCACGGCATCTCCTTCGTCTATGCTTCATGCAGCACCAAGTGGCAACACCTGCTGCAGAGCAGAGGTGCCGCAAGCCTATGCAGCGCCTGAAAGCTGCTGAAGACATTTCGATGGCGGAGCTAGGGGTGTACCTATGCACACGATCGAGGGAGGGCGACGACGCGGATGTGTGCTGGTTAACGTTGAACATGGGTGTGGCAGCGTGTCGTAGCGAGGTGCCCCCCCAGTGCAATGCATGCAACCTTCTCGACGTGGGTCGGCTTCTCGGTCTGGGATCGTCGGCGCATGGAAGGTTCAAGGACTAGGAGGGGTTCCAGGAGACAGATGTGCATCGCGGGGCTAATGCTGGCGTGATGTCAGTTGGGTCTGGACTTTGGGCGCCCAGTCCTCTATGCCCTTGCAGTGTCTAGGCATCTCTTCAGTGGACTGTCACACATCGTTCCTGGAACAGAGGAGGGCGTGTACTAAATATAATAGGGTTGTCAGAATCCGTGCACGTTGTAAAATCCCAAGATCATACCAGCGGAAGAGTGTGAGGAGGCGATGGTATTCGGATCAATGGGGGTGTAGCCTCCCCAGGCAGAGCTCTGCCAGTTCTGGACATCTGTATCTGACCGGGGGCATGAATGATGCAGAAAGAGGCTCGTGTCCTCTTATGCCGTTGCCTTCTTGCTGCCAAGTCGCAGCCTCCTCGTCAGCACTACACAATGTAGCACCGGGTAGCAATACCCACTGCATAGCAGGGGCGCCGCAAGCCTGGTGCTTCACGTGGAAGCTGCTAAAAGATACCCTCGCTGACGTGGATCGAGATAGGGCCACGATGAGGCTACTTCGTATGCGTGTGCGCGCTGGCGGATCTATGTTCGAAAGGCCGTGCGGTATGCAAAATAGTATGAGATTGAGTGGAGTGGTAGGGGGTATATCATCGGCGGTCGGGGGCAGGGATGGTTGATATGCCTCGGAGGAGCACGAACAAATGTCAGTGAGGGGAGTCTTGATGGCGGCGGTACTTGAAGAATGGAGGTTGGAGGAATCTAGATGCATCGGCGCATTTGAAATTCTCTGCACTGTAGTAGATATCGCGATTGAGCGAGATTGAGGGGGGGCGACTATAGCCACGTACCTAGCGTATGAGTCTCCCACACCAGTCCCAACCTGTTTCTGCCTCATGTGTCATATCGTAATGTCCTTGGAGCAGGCAGGTTAGAACTATCGTCTTCCGGAAGCCGATGCAACGTCTGGGGAAAGCTTTAGTGTGGTGAGCGGCGGCTCAACGATGGTGGCTCCGAAACTAAAATTAGAAATTTCCTTTTATATTTACATAAAGTTCACTGCGGAAAGTCAAAACTTCAGAACCTCGCCGCTCGGCAACGCGTCATTACTTGAACTTGTGTGAAGCAGCCAAATCGACAGGTGTCGGATAATGACATACCGCAAAAAAGGAGACGGGCGGCAGTAGGCAGCTGACCGGCGAGGGAGTACATCTGAATCATGGCTGAATACGCCAACATCGCCCGGAGATAGGGGAAGGCGGGGTGAGATCGTAATGTCTTCTGAGCATCCTAAACTTGGGTTTGGAGTCGAGCTTCCAGGAAGTCTGTTGGGCAAGATGCTATTAGTGGAACCTGCATCGGTTTTGATTCCAACTTCATCGCCTCAAAAAAATTCTTTCCTATTTTTATTCAGGCGCATAGCGCCTATGACACATGTAACATACAGAAGGTAGAATGTATACTATATGCGCAATATAATCCTTTGTCCCCCTGCCCCGATAAGCGGAGAATGAACGGGCCGGTATATCCAACGCAGGAACTTGATGTTAACGTTGTTACAATGTTGCAATTTGACATCTACCTCTGCTAAATAATGGCTAAGGGCATACTGATAAGTAAGCCACAGTAGACCTAGTACGTAAACTAAAAGGCGCTGGCGGGGAGCATCAAAACCTCAATGAGGAAAGCTTGCCACTGCTGCGGTTAGAAGTACACAGGTTGCGCAATTGGTGAGGATGATCATGTATAAGATAATAGGGGATTATAAGAATACCACGAGCTGATACAGCCATTTTCATAACGATAGGCCCCTTTGAGTCGGTGTAGACTCAGTTATTTGGTTGATCTGTATAAATAGGTTCGCGGTTGTTGCTCTGATTTTCAATGTTCTGTACAACGCTCACCGCTGTCGCTCTACCTTCACTCTCTACCTCCCAATACACTTCAAAATCCCGGCGATGAAAGGTCCGAATGCTCACACCAGTAACCTCACGGATCTTATTATAGCGATATCCTTTGACGACGGTGAAGCGCAGAACCAGTCTCTGAGTCAGCTCTGTCAATATGTATATGGTGCCGAGTCATGTTAGATGAAGGAGTAGAATACCAGAACGGGGTTCCAAATTTCGGGACAGGTTATCGCTCCGGCAAGTTCGGCTTGTGATTACATCACCCAAACAACTAAGTTAAGTGTACACACACTCAAAGGGGCCTATCCGAGTTATGAAAATGGCTGTAAGGCAAGAACCTTGTATAAGTGTTGTTCAAAATGGATCATGATTGCACTGGGCATGTAAAAACATATATATCTATATCGGCAGCAACTTGAATGCTGGATGATCACCAGCTGCAGGCTGGGGCCAATGAAGGCGGTTGCAGGGGGTCACTGTGTGACTGATATGTAGCTGGAGCACCAGTACACTGCCTGTGCTCCCAGATTTTTCTAGAGAAATATGGTTTAGATACATGTTTCAGGATAGATAATTAATGTTTATTTAGAAATATTCCAAATATCAACCCAGAAACGGACCGCAAACATGCCCCGCGTCACCGAGCTGCATCTGAGGAAACAGTACATCTGTTTCTCAAAATGTATCTGAAGAGAAATATAAGAAACACTATAACTTTTCCTTGTCTGTTTCTACAGAGGAGTGTGACATATCAAATTAGTGTTTCTAGATCAACACAATTCCTGTTTCTCAATCTCTTTCTTAAGAAACACTTGAATTTATATCATGTTTCTTGAGAAATATTCAAAAGATCCCTGCCATGAGGTTTCTAATACACATATCTTGAGAAATATTCAAAAGAATTACTATATATGGTAATCTTTATCATTTTTCTCCAGAAACATGGGTTCTGCATGTATCCAATCAAACATGACAATGTACATTTTTTCTGAGCAGCAGACATTGGACACAGGAGATATGTTTCCTAGGAGACAGGCAAGGGAAACAGGATTCCTGTTTCCACAGAAAAACTAGCCCATGTTTCTGTAGAAAAATCTGTGGGCGCAGGCAGTGGTAGCTGGCAAAGTGATAAATTAAACCCCTTTAGTTAATACTGTGATAGATCAAGAACCCTAATTAGAGGAGGGGCCAATCTATCTGACCTCACCTGAGCCAACTTGGGCTCGATACCAACTTCTCGATACATACGGTGAAGGTTGCATAGCGATTCTGATTCTGAGTTTGAAATCTGCACTGCCACACGAATAATATTGATCGTTGGGTTTACCGTCACCGCTGCTATGCACCGCCAATGCATGTAATGTTTTCAGAAAATTTTGAGGCGGTGGTCAACCATCCTAATCCCTGTAGCATTGATTTCAGACAAAGTGCTTCTGACTCAAATTCTGCATAAAACAGCCAAAGTTTTGTTATGCCTACCACACCAATTGTTCTGCCCATTGTATTGTTCTCAATAAGTATATTGGGTCCAATGTCAAGTTAAAACTTATGGTAAGGCGTGCTCAGAACGCTTTGATGATTATTGGTGAGGATAAGTGCTTCCAACTCATTCATATTATTGTGAGCTCATTTTGAGTGCACCAAATTCAAACACGCCAACGGGAAAAAAATAATTGTCTGGCTTCAGAGCGCATGTGTATCGGTCCTCTCTTGAGGTAATCAAGATTCAGATTCAATATAACGCGTTGGACATCGAGAAGCTTTCAAACCGATAATCTAATGGTCAGCACTTTATTGCTCCCACAGTGCCAATGGCACGGGAGGAAAATTTACTGTGATGTGGGTATTGGCCTCAGGATATAGCAGTTCAGTTTCAAGGCCTCAACTTCACTTAAGAGCCCCCCAGCGCAGCTTCAAATGAGTTTTAGAGTAGAATCTAGGAAACGGAGAGCTTGGAATCAAACACGACCAAACGTGTCGCCTTCTTTTCTCAATTATTATTATTATTATCTTTTCTTTCTTTTCACTTCAACCCTATCAGTCACATCGGCAAAATAAAATGTACGTCGGCGAGATATGAGTGTAACGACGGAAGGAATCAGTCAACGTACTTGGTAGACAGAAATTAAAACAAGTTTGTTACCTTTCCGACTCAAAACATTGATTCAAACCTGTCAAAATTTCTATACCTTCCAGAGACCTCAAAAACGGAATTTTGCCAACAAGGATCACGTCGGGGCCTCAAAAATGGAATCTACCAACAGGAAAATCGTCGTTTTTGGGCCCTCGAAAAAGAAAAACTCCCGACATAGTATCTATAGGGGAGCTTCCCGGTGCCTATCTTTACAAGACAAAAATCACCTTATTCAGCTCTCTCGTCTTCGTTAAGACATGTTTCGAGCTTTGTGAATTAAACATCTTGAAGTAGCTTACTCAGTGCGTAATTTGGGTGGGTATACAGTAATATGCATTATTTCTATACGAATACAAATCACGCAATAAATATGTAACAAACAAATTCAAAATATCCTTCACACAGCGCGCAGTGAGAAAGCTACATTCGGCAAGGAGTGAGCACGCGCCAACAAGAATCGAGTGGACCACTTACACTACGCCGAAGCCCCACTGTCGAGTCACTGTCGGGATCAGATGTCGGTAAAAACCTCGGAGCCCGTGGGCCGAGAAGAGGTCGAACCTGCTTTGTTCTTCTTAGGCTCGAGGTACTCCACTGTGGCAGCGGTGACAAGTTGACGCCAGTGATCGTCGTTGAAGGCTTTGACACTTGTAAAAGATTGAAGACGCAGCTCAAAGATTAAAGATACCATCTCAAAGCCAAAAACGGACTTGTTTGTTTTCCTGGTGGGCCGTGCGGGCGGTGAGGGAATCCAGCAAGCACGACGCCCACCGCCTCAAAGTTCGTTCCCGAACCTCTTCTCGTTTGCTTCTAGCCAGTGGGCTCTAGGTGATACGGCCAAGGTGATTTCGACACACAGCTTCCCAATCGCTCTCCATGCGTCAACCAAAGTTGAAGTACATACTTGGCCTTGAGGTGCTACTCTGTCTTCTCGCACACGGCTCCAAATTTCTGTATAATCCCACAGGTAATTTGACACTGGTTTCTTGACTCGTTCTACATGTTTCTTTACCCACTTGGCTACTTCGACTTGCGAGTCTCAATGCAAACATCATATGAGACAAATTTGGAGGTGCTAGTACTAGGCGCTATCAACGTATTTCCGAAAATACTTTCTTGATCTGGGACTGTGCATCCCTGAGGCTGTTGGGCGCATTTGACCTTAAGCTTGAATTGGCAATCACATGCATGTCGGGTACCACATTCTGAGCAATATGATCTTCTTGCTTGCCCTTCGCCCCGAGAATGTCAGATAGCCTGGGTCACTGCTCATTCTCTTATCGCACACAGCCTCAGCTTCCTATATAAACCTTCGGGTCATGTAGTTTGCAGCTCATCAAACAATGCCGGCAGCTCACGACATCTATGCAGAACAACTTAGCGAACTTCGTCGAGGGTATCCATTATACTACCCCGAACCTCCGGATGACAGACCAATGCAGATCGGGGATGTGGGATTCTTGAGACAGGGCGCATTCTACTGCCTTTTCAACGTATCTCGAGCTCATGACGACCCTGTCCAACGATTTGGGGTTCCGGATGGATATGAGCCTTTGAATCTGGGGTTTATCCGATCCTACGACGCGGCGTTGGAAGCCGGTCCCCTACATAGTAAGACCGTATCGACTCTCGAAGCTAACGTCGGAGTACCGGGGTACGTGGTGTTAATTATCTTCTTGGATGCATGCTTTATCTGGGCTCGTTCAATAGCGGCGCTCTACCCCTGGACGCATCCTTTCACTTTCAATGTGCATCAAAACGCGGTGCCATTTTAATGCAGGAAACCCAGATGAAACGAGAAGAAGCTGTTCAAACCCAACTCCTCGAGGACTATCTTCACAGGCATTGCCAGTCTTGGTACGACTTTGCGAAACGGAACCACTTTGCTTTGGGCTTTGGTCAGATGATGCTTGTTACCGAGTGTTCGAAAACAGCAGCTTGGTCATCTGCAGTGTATTCGAACAGCACGAAAGAGTTTGGCATTTCGTTCTCTATAGGCAATGCTTTCGTGCCATGTTCCGCAAAACTCTCCACGTCTGCTGCTATAGAGCGCACTGGATCTATAGAGCGGCGGCGAAGCGCACAACGCCCATGCCCGGCGCGCGATGGTTCACAACCACCGAAAGACCATACAGTCTTCTTCAAAGCATTTCACCTTGGAACACGACAAGCGTATAAACAATCACTGATTTCACTCTTCACACGTACCCGGAACTCAAAAACCACCAAATCCCATGACAAACCCCCCGGAGCGTCCACGCCTAACGCGGGCTTCCCCGGCGCAAACGACTCAGAACCTTGTTCTCCATCGGAGTGTCCCGTAGGGCCAGCATTCAACCAATACTCGATAGAGATAACACCCCCGGACCTGCCCGTACGCCAAAAGTCAATTTTATATCCCTCATCTCGTCTTTACCTTCCTCTAGTACTTCCATCCTGCCTCTCCCTTGCTCGCGATGATGATGGAGGTTGGTTCCTTGTTCACTAAATTGCCTCTATCTCATTGAAGCCCTCAGAATACCGATGCTCAATGTGCAATCGTTCATGACAACGAATGGTGCTCACCAACGCCGGAGGCCTCTCAGCTAATTGGGGAATACACGCAATTTCATTTCGACGATTGTGATGCTCTCATGGTATGTCTTCTTGCCGCTTCTCGGATTCACTTGACGCTATACCTGTCCTTAGGACCTTGTGTTGCAGCCACAAATAAGCCCGCAACCCTTCGAAGAAGAACTTGACGACGTCTATTCCTCTACGACCGCGGCTACACCAGCGCACACACCACTAGCACGATCAAATTCAGAGGATGCTATCTTTGGTACCACACTACGGGTAATTCCTCCTGACGTTCCCCTGGTTGCCTGCGAAATGCCTAGGGCTCTCCAGGCAGAACACAGACCAAATACTGGCTGGATAACTCCTAACTTCTTACTTGACGACGTCTATCCATCTACGACAACGGCTACACCAGCGCAAATACCACCACCACGATCAAATTCAGAGATCGATACCTCGGGTACCACACTACGGCACAGACGAAGTGCTACCTGGATAACTCCTAACTTCCTGGAAGTTCCCCCAGCAGAACATAGTCGAAGTACTACCTTGGAAACTTCTAATTTCCCGGTTCTCCCGGCGGAACACGTGCGAGTACCAAAAGCAAAGGACACCTTGTGTAAGATCAGTGTATTTTACTTATAGCAAAGGCTGACCCGACCATCAACAGCCCCCCAAAAATTGGCTGATCCTCCCATTTTGAGTGCCGCCAAGCACGATCCGATCCCCGGTAAAAGGCATGGGAACAGGGCAAGGTTGTGAGTACCGCCACAATTTTTAGGCGATACCTAATGGCTGATTTTATATTTTAGAAGAGCCTGCCATCAATGCAAGACCTTAAAACTCAAGTGTGAATACAAGGCTAATACTTATTTGTGCAACCAATGTACAGACGGTGGGCACAACTGTGAAACTTCGAAAATGCGGGGACCTCCGTGGGTACTTTATCTCTGTTCATTGACAAAGATTAACATGCTGCCAGAAATCGCGAGGAACTTTTTGATCAGATTCGTCAACATTCTGTTCAAATCCGAGACTTGATGGCAGAGTTAACAAATCACGATCCCCCGTCTTCTTCGTTTATTTCGACCATACCCACAGAATCCTCCTCCAAGCCCAACACTGATATGGAGGACTGGACGACAAGGGCGAAGCAAAATTTTGACGCATTTTGTTTTTTGTTTTGGGACGGGGAAGGTGTTGCGAGATGCCCTACCGACGATCTGACGAGAGTTGGACCAGCTGAGGCTGACGACGAATATTCTGACAAGAGTGACTACGACCTGAAGACAGCTGGTGCTCACTTCATCTCTGACGATGAAGACTTGGTCATCAACAAGAGTGACTGCGTTGAGGGCCAGGGCGTAAACGAAGGATCTGTCAGAACAAAAAGTATTCTGAGGCGTCAGGGCTCATTCCTCGACACCCAGGGGCATGCCGTCTTGGCGCACAAGCATCGACCGAAGGAATGCGGAAGCAGCACCGAGCTCAAACCTGAGGAGAATGTCTCTGGCATGGCGAATGCAACGTCTCTCTGGCAACAGTGTATGCAATCAGTTTTCCCACTACCAGCCAATCCAACTCACACCGGTTTCCATGTAGCTCCAGAAGAACTCACTGTATCCGCCGGGTTTACTGTGGACGATCACACTGGGCCAAGTTTGCCGTCGCCACATCCTTCACGGATATTTGAAGACCAGACACCTTTGTCTGATGATCGTTATTCGCAACGTGACGCGCGTGACGCTGGTACCAATGATCAAGAATGGCAGCACGACACAAACTCTGGCAAGTTTCTTTACCGTCACCTACGAGGCATGAACTGACAGTGTTTTATTAGCCGTTGTTGGCAGGGATACGCCACAGCAGACCCAGATGTTCACTGACAATTCACTGACCACCCAAATACGCCATGACGGCCAGTTACTGCCATCCGGGAAACCTACTTCAGCAAAATAGCAGGTTTGTCTTTGAGGTCTTTGGTCTTGAAGAGGTCATCTTTGATCTTTGGTGCAGCGTCTTTG
>JABCKT010006835.1:0-15865 GCA_018858115.1 Tephrocybe rancida | reverse complement strand
CGTGTTGGATGTGTAGGGTTCGGGAGGGACTGGGCGTGCGGGGAGGATGGGTAGGGGGAAGAAGGGTGTGGGGAGGGAGGATGGGGATGGGGGTGATGGTGAGGGGAGGTGGGCGAGCTGGGGGGAGGGGAGACAGTCACGGTAGTTGTGGTCCCCTCGGGCTCGCGGTCGTCGTTGCCTGCTTCGCTGGGCGGTGGGGGCGGGGGCGGGGCGTTGCGCCTCTCCCTATGCCCATCTCTATCTCTCTCCCTCTCGCGTTCCCTATCCCTCCGCCCGCCCCTCTCTCGCTCATCCCTCCAATCCCTCTCCCTCCTCTCGCGTTCCCTCGTCTCCCCATCCCTTCTCTCCCTTTCCCTCTCCCTTCCTTTACTCCTCCCAACGACACTATTACTCGCCCCATCACCCGTCCCACTCACACTCCCAGCAGCGCCACCACCCCTCACAGCGCCTCCAGCACCGCCCGCCACTACACTCCTCGCATTCAAAATCAATTTATCCAAATGCCTCGGGAGTCCCGGGGCCGGGGGAATATTAGGCGCGGGAACGAATCCCGAGACCCTATGTGTGCCGTGTCCCCCATGTGGCGGGGGATGCCCCTCCGACGCTGCGAGGTACGTCTCCTCCTCATGTGCAGCCTCTATCAGCTCCTGTGGCAAAACGGAAGTCCACACGGCCTGCTGCTGCACCTTCTGTGCGTGTGCGTGCGAATGGGTATGGGCATGCGAGGGCGTAGTCCGCGCGTGCGTATCCTCTACATCGTCGCTCGTGCTGCTCGCGGCGCTCCAGAAACTCTGGCCTTGTGGTGTCGTTCTCTGTCTCGCTGTGGGTGCGGAGGCGGAAACGGGGGCAGGGGTAACGGCAGAGGCAGGGGGGGAAGAGGGCACGGTAGGGACGGCGGAGAGGGGTGGGGGGGAGTAGGTTATGGGGACTGCGACGTAGTTTGCGAGGGAGCCTTGGTCGTTGACGCCGGTGAGGAGGTCGTGAGCTACGCGCCAGAGGTCGCGATTAGGAAGCGGATGTGATGTGTTCCCTAAGGGAGGGCGACAGTCGCATCGCAGATTGGGGAGGTGGGCGATCTGGGGGGGAATAGTGTTAGTTTTGTTATCGTGATAAGAAAAAGACGAGGATAAAGAAATGAATTTATAGTGGAAAGGACGAAGAAATGAAGGAGAAAGAGAAGAAGAAAGGAAAGAGATCTAGACGTACTCGGGGGACATCGGAAGCCTTCCCTTCCAATCGTCGTCTCCTGCGCGTGCGAGGAAGACGGCTTTGCCTCCACCGCGCCAAGTGACAGTGACGGGCACGGGTTCTACCACAGCTTCGGGTGCATGTGCTTTTGTGAGTGCGATGGGGATCGTCGATATCAGGGTCTCTGGCACGAACTGAGAAGCGGGCGGAGCTGCAGGCTGCTGCGAGGACTCGTACAGGTGTTTGACAGGTGTGTCGGGCCTGACGTCATCAAAGTCTGCACACGCGAAAAAGTTGTTCGAAACAGGGAATCCATGGACCGTATCTGGGTGTTATCTAGCAGGTTCCCCAAACCAGCCTTCATGTAAACTTGTCGTTCACCAATATAACTCTTCATCGCCACCCACAAGGCCAGCGGTCGTCGAGCAAACATGCCGCTCCCCAGGGCTCTCCCTTCCCGCCTCCACCATGACCTTGCCGAACTTCAGGAGTCGCCTTACCCCAGAGTATCCGTTCAAATTCCAACGTCTAGAAGCTTTGCCTGGTGCTTACACCTCCAAGTGGTCCTTGAATGGACCTCGCGCTACATTTTGACGTAGAACTGCCAAACCATTGGGTATTATATTCTCCTACGCCTTTCCTTTGAGCTACAATTAACCAGTGGTCTCCCAGCCTTCTTCACCACCATGGTCTATTCAAGTGTGGCTGGAATTACACATCCGAATCGTCATGGGAACTGGATACGCTGTGATCTGCTGAAGGAGCAGGACGAGTTAGAAAGAGGCTTTACTGGAGGGTGCGTGCAGTCGGTTCCTCTGAACCCACAGCTTGCTCACAGTCTTTCTTGCAGGTACACCCCTGCCTTGACGTTACCCGGTTTATGCCTGCAGCTCCTCACATTCTTCTCCAGTACCAAGGTCTCGTGCCTACTCCGTATATTAATTTCGTTTCTCTGACCCGACTGCCCATATAGGTCGAACAAGTTGATGGAAGAGTCGTTGATATTGGGGGTTATCATGTCGTTCGCTATGATTTTTCCGGCCTCGCGACCATCCCCCATGACCAGCTCGAGGACATGTGGAATTTGAGCACCTAGCCGGAGTCCGAAGTCCGTAGTAGTAGTAGCAAGTCTACTTGAGAAAAATCGATTCACAGGGTCCAAATGTTCACGTTCCGATGCGCCGAGTCGAAGCAGTGAACCCCATATCCCAAATGGTTTACCACTCTCGCAGTAGCAATGTCGCCGATGTTCGTACAACTCTCCAAAACTCCAAGTCCACCATGTCTCCGAGCCAACAGACGCAGCCGAAAAGGATGACTGGTTCGCTTCAACACCAACCGTTTTCCCCACCACCCGTCCCTGTTCTCTTCAAGTCCTCGATGACGATGTAGCTGCTGGAATTGCAAAGTCACCTATTGTCGGAGTCGCTTGTCGCGTTATCGACAGCGTGTCCTCGGTTCTGTCGTCTCATCACCTCCACATACATTCTCAAGGAGCGCGAGCTTCGATGTTTCTTCCTCCATGACCCTCTGCGGTCATCAATGCTTGGGATTGGAGTTGCCATCAACCGCGACGATGGACGGCTATCCTCTGACTTCGATTGGTTGAGCTGGGAAGCCTTCGACACCTACAACGTACGAACCATCTTGGTCGGTCCAATGCCAATGGGGAGGAGGTGGTGGTGGATAAATTTTCCATGACTCAACTGACGGCGCTGATGTTCGGTGTAGGTCTTTATCGATAGATGGCTGATGACCGTCATAGTCTTTAGGGTTGTCTCCGAGCCTCTGTAGTGACTTCGCCATGTACTTGTCGCGTATATCGAGACACTTTTGGAAGGACTGGAATAGGCCAGCGTATTCACTGTTCATGAGGATCTCTGCAGCGATCGTAAGCACTCGAAATGAATGATCAGAGTTCAGTATACCAGATGCTTGTAGTTCCGATGCCTGAGTTGTTTCCTCTTCCTCAAGCGCAGAAACGGTGAGGTTAACTTAGAGGCGGTTGTAGCACTGCGGGCTTGTAATGTCCCGAGAACGAGTAACCCGAGTGAGCACCGGAGTTACGTCTATGTGCCCATTACTTCTCCTCTATCTATAAAGTAATCCAGACGTCGGTATTGTGAGGACACTCTCGAAATTAGGCACGATTGGAG
The DNA here is from genome assembly GCA_018858115.1 of Tephrocybe rancida. NCBI lineage: Eukaryota > Fungi > Basidiomycota > Agaricomycetes > Agaricales > Lyophyllaceae > Tephrocybe > Tephrocybe rancida. Next base: position 12,521 of record JABCKT010006835.1, on the reverse strand, counting down.
TCGTGCCGATCAACGTACATGTTAGAGATTTTTCTTCTCAGTATAGCTGAAGAACCCATCGCGGGCTTCTGGGATACTCAGTGATGACTCTTCGGGTGGAGTAGACGCCGTGTCGAGAGGCTGCTGAGGTGTATCGATTGGCGACATCCGAGTCGAGGTAAAGGTCCGATTTCCGAACGACATCATAGAACATCATAAGGCCGCTTGTTGTTTTCAGGGCCCGACGAGTGAAAAGGTTTGGCACCTCAGCCGTCTTGCTATCCTCCATGTCTACAAATGGCTTTAATTTGGCTCCAGTCCCGTAGTATGTGCATGCGCTCTAGGCCTGTCTCTTGCTCCGGCTTGAACTTGAAGTCGTCTGGGCCTGATCCAATTTGTTACAGTCCGGGCATCATAGTGAGTGGAATGTTTCCCAGAATCTGACAATAGTTTTGTTGTACTTCTGACATGTGCAGACAGTTAAGTATAGATGGTTGACAATGGGACTTGATGATTTTGCCTACCTATGCTGCTACTAGCGCGGTGAAAACTTATACTGGACTGGCGCCCTGGACCGGGAACGAAGCTTTCCCCAGTAACTACTGGACCTATCACTGGCAGCAGCGGCCAGTCTAACATTTCTGCCGTTTCCTGGCTTAATTTAGTTAGCGCGATGTCAAGCCTCATTATCCGTCTTAATTATGTCTTTTGAAGATCAAACCGGTTGAACGTTTGGGTTGACAAGATGCGGGAGTTTCTTGTCGTTGTACGCCGGACGGCATAGAAGCAATCTATGCACAGACAAGGCTCACAACTATTCGCATCTCGACGGCTCTATTATCTTACTTTGTACATCGTTGTCGTGATCAGTCAACCGTCGACCAACATTGTGCGTCTTTCATTGGACAGTGAAGCTTACCGCTACTCCTGACTTTCATTGCTTCTAGGTTCAGAATATTCTCGAGGCAAGTTATCAGTTGTAATTTTAGAGAGATTGTGTGTAACCCCGTAATACGCAGGAATGGCTTGCTCGATATCCCCCATTAACTGCATGGAACGAGCTTGCAGATTCAAATGTAGGACCGCTACCCCAGATATCTTCCGAGGAACCAACGACAGAACACTTGAACTGCACTGCAATGCCGAGCCAATCCTTTACTAGGATACTTCAGCACAGGAATGGTCAATGGTCAGCACATCACACGCTGAAAAGATGTATGTGACACTAATTCGCGCATGAAGGGGTCCCATATGCGTTTTGCAGACCCCAATCTAGGAATATTTTTTGTCGGAAAGCTCGTACAGAGGGCAATTGCGGACGAAGCTGTGAGGCGCTCCTGATGAAACGCGGAATATAACTATCAGATAGATGTATCTCCTTCGGTTTATGGATGACTCCACTGCGGTGGTCAAGGCTGATTCTTGTGAAAACGCTGGGTGCGTCTTTCTACCAACAATCTGTGTCTCAGGCTCTAAACGACATTCGATATAAGCTGCGAGATCCCAATATCAGAGGAATCCCCTGATCCATACTAAGGCCCCAACTGAAGAGTCAAGCAACTCTTCACCTAATTTCAATAATATACAATACAGTTACAATTCATTGTCCTTTTACAACTAAACTTCAACATGTTGTGATATAAACTAAACGTGATAGCAAATAACAGATTCAACCAACAGTGTACGGAACCAAAACTCTGCCTCGCTGAGCTCCTCACAATCGCATTTCTTGCGGCATCGCCCAATCTTTTCTTTAGGTCGGAAAGCAGCCTCTCAACTCATGCATCTTGTAACATGACTCATGCGGGGGAACTGCTTGACACAAGGGACGGTCATGTTCACGGCAACTTTCAAACGCGGTTGGCAACTAATGAACATACCTGAGAGGCAATTTGAAAAGACTTGCTGCGTCGGAACCTGCCTTCTGTGTTCAACTAAACCGAATGAATAAATGTGTTAAGATCCGTGAAGTAAACTTCAGCCTTTTTGCGTTGGGTGCTGATAGGCCCGAGGATGACAGTCGCTTGTCATGTGGCGTGGCAGCATACTCCGGTCTTTGCTCGAAATTTTGTGGGCCACCGTAGCGTGTAGTTGTGTCAGTTGGGATGGTCTTTGTCAAGGAATCGGGAAGTAAAGAACGGGTGTTTGCTTATTGAAGTTGTTCTCCCTGCTCGCTCCTTTGAACTCGAACTCACCGTGCCTCGAAGCCTGAAGGGCATCCCATCGCGAGCGTAGTCATCCTGAGGCCGAGGACGCCACAATGAGCGAGGCGGAGGGTTGCAATCAAGTCGTGAGGGGGCCAGAATGGTGACACGACGAGGGTGTGGAGTTCATGTTGGTGAAAGGGGGAAAGGGCTGTACTTTGAGATGGGTGCGTCAAGGTTCGGAGTGCAGGGGAGAGTACCGACGTTGTTTGCTGCGGGGGTGGATTGGCCCGAGGGTTCGAGCCCGTCGACATGGATCCGCCGAAGAGTTCTTGAAGATCTTGCCGGATGATGGAGCCAACGTGAGTATTGAGGGGGTCCACGAGGTTGGCACATGTTGGTCGAGTAACTTAAGCATATTATTCTTGGTATTTTTGCGTTCCGAGTCAAAGTGTCGCCGAGGCGTCTGCACAACTTGTAGTCGGGGTCGATCTTTGTTGCGAAACTGCATCTAGGGCCACATGCACAGACGGGGACATCGAAGGCCATGTTGGCGTGAAGCTGATATTGTTGGTGAAAGTATCAGTGGTCGTGATGATACAATCCTATGATTGAACCACGCGGTCTGCACGCGGCAGCGATGGAACTTGCGAATCTGGGAAGTCAGTAGGAGCCACAAGAAGAGCAAGTTGTCACATACTACAAGGTAAACTCATTGCAGCTCAGTTCACCCCTGCACCGCCCTCGTGCCAGAGAAAAATTCGTTGGGGCTTCGATGGTCCATAGTTGAGAGTTCGACTTGTGGGAGCCGACGTAGTTGGAAGCTCGTTGATGGTAGTCTGGTGGATAGGCCCCTTTCCGCGGGTGGTAAGACGTAATGTCCTCAAGCTTCCGGAGTTCGAGTTCTGTGAGTCGACGTCGTTCCGAGTTCGTTGATGGGGATTTGGCATCATAACGCCTCTCCGCGAATAGTGAGCGTTTTCCGTCTAGTCAGGTACTGAGGTCGTATGAACCATCTGTATGGATGATCCCGTCAAAAAAAAACGGTTTGAGGCAAAGACCATAGTCAGCCAACTACATACCATGGGGAAGCACTGCCAAATGGTGAAGAGCGCGAAGCTCGTCGTGAGGTGGGATGAGACACCAATATTGGCTTCGAAGGGGAGGGAGATCACTGGGAGAGAGTCGTAGAGCTCTGTCTTTGTAAAAAGCCTGGAGAAGGATGTCAGCACGAGCATTGAAAAGCTTCGTGTGTCGTTGCTGCCTCTGTCGTGTGAGTACACGGCCATGTGCAGCTTAACCGAGGAGTGCATCGTCGATCGTTGAGCAGAGAGCGAGGTCCTTGTTCGACGGGTGGCTGGAGGGGGGGAGAATAAGGTCGATACCTTGTCACGAGGAGGGCCTGGGGCGTGGAAACATGAAGAGTGGGAGTACGTTGGCGTACGCTAAGGCTGCAACCTGCAACCTTCAATGTTGTATGGGCACCTTGGGCGATTCCAAGCGCGGAGGAGTGTGTATAAGGGAGATGTTAGATCGTGGCTTGAACAGTGCGACAGGGAGATTGGACCTGGAGGCAAGATACCAGTTGTCGAAGGGTTCGATGCCCTACCGTTGGGCATCAGAAGGGGGTACTTGAATGAAGTGAAGTGACATGCGCCCTCGAGTCAAAGGATGGATATCATGGGGCGAAAAAAATATGGAAGTGCCAGTCAGAAATTTATGTAACAAGGAATACAAATATTTCATGTACAGGGCTCGTGATCATCTACATCGAAGCGCAGATTGTGAGCGGTTTTCTGGGGTCCTTGCTAGTGGTTGTGGGCGAGTCGAGTTGAGACGAATGGACCGGGACAGTTGTTGAACCCCAGTGAGAAGTCTGGTATTTGTTTTCCATTATCATCAATTACCTTATGTCGTAATGTAAGAAAACATTTGCCCTAATCAATAGCAGATCTCAGCATATGAAACCCTGGTCAAGCAACGGTTAACGTGACAATCGATTACTGCGTGGGGCTGCACAAACTCGGTGGTGCACTCACATAATTGAACGTCGAGGATAGGCAGATCCGAACTCCGAAACCGAATCTGTATGTGCCTTGTGCAAGCGTCCTGTCAAAATTGGCGCTCGGTGTGGACTCACCTTCACTCAAGTTATCATCTTGCGTAAATCCTTGTAATTGTTTAAATCAATTGCATCTACCAGAAGCATGCCTCCCGCGGGTAATAACCCTACCAGACCTGCCCCTGATGGAAAAAAGCCATCTCTCGGCAAGCGCTTCCTCGGTCGATTTGGAGTTTCCGACGAGTCCACAAGGAGCCCCGCTTCAAACAAGTCTACCACTCGATCTATGGAGAATCTGACCGGTAAGCGTAATTCCAGATGATTTTATATTGTCACTGAGAATCAATTGGCCTATATCAGCACTCGATGGGAAGTCTACTGTTAAGCGCTTCCTCGGTCGATTTGGAGGTTTCCAGTCCACAAAGAGTAACCTCATCTCCAGCACTCCTGCTACTTGTTCAATGGAAATTTTGACTGGTAAGTTTACTTCAAGGATGTTTCACTCCATCAAGGCTCAGTTCAAAGTTGGGCTTTCTCAGCTCTCGGTGCATCCGCTGCCCATCTCGCGGCTAACATCGGTAAGCATGTCCACCGATTGTCCGCCATTGCTCACCGACAGGCTCAAGGTGTTGCCACGGCTCCTACGGTCCCTGAAGTTGCTGAAAGTATCCAAGTTGTAACCAGTACGTATGCCCCATGTTTCACCATTTCTCACCAGGCGCTCACATTCTATACAGCCATGGGTACCACGCCGGCGACAAACATCGATCAAGGCAGCCCCACGACCCCATCTGGTATGTATACCTTATTACTCTTGATTATTGAGCGCTCACATCTATACAGCTGCGATTTCTACATCGGCGATCAACGTTGATCAACGCAGCTCTGTGACCCCAGCCAGTATGCATGCTCGATCCTTTATGTTTGCCCGTCGAGCACTCACGCCTATACAGCCGCGGGTCCTACGTCGGCGATGAACGTCAATGATCATAGTAGCTCCACGACCACAGTCCCTAACCTCGTTGTATCTCAGAATAATCCTGGTAAGCATTTCTCTCTTTCTCCATTTCATCTACTATTCATCTACTTTCTGCAGCCAGAAACCCTGCATCCTTGATGAATGACAATCAATCCGCTCCACCTGGTCCCAATGTTTCTCGGGACCAAAGCAAGTTCAAAGGTGAGCCAGCGCCAGGTCCCGAGGTGCATGTGCTAACAGTCAATTGTCCCACAGAAGGCATGAATGTGGCCTTGGATGGCTGTTTGACAGCACTGAGGGTTGCCAAGGAAGCTTCCGACTGGAACCCGTTCCTCAAGGCAGCACTCGGTGGTGTCGTGGCTGTTATTGATCTGGCAACGGTGTGTCCACTTAAGTAGTTGAGGGGACATGTGGTAACAAAACAATCATACAGACTGTGAGCAGCAACTCATAAGATATGAAAGACACACTGGTCCGTATCCAAGGGTTACTGCCTATCCTCAAAACATCTGCAAAGCGCCTTGAGGGTTGTAAGGATGACTTTGGCAAGGGAAACAACCTCATGACTTTTGCAAAGCATGTAATTCCCCCTTCCATTGCCTGTGTTGTATACTCACACTACCCTCAGTACAATGCAAACTGAGTTGGAGAAAATTCAGCAAATGCAATCACATGGTCTGTTCAGGCGTGTGCTTCAGGGGCCAAAGGATGTGGATACTCTTCTGGGTATCTACAAGAACATCAGTGAAGCCCTTGAGCAATTCAAAGTAAGTTTATCAGCAATCTTATCATTCACCAGACACTACTCAGTCACTGCAGATTACTTTTTTAGTGGCAATTGAACATGATACAAGCACAATCCGACTGGTAATTCATTTTTATTTAAAAAGAATAGTGACAAGTATTAACTTTGAATTAGAGAATGGAGTTGCACAGGTTGCCAACTTCTAGCACAGCAGCACATAGAGCACACATTCAGTCAGACACTGTTGATCGGAGGGCTTGTACTCCAGGTACCAGAGTTGAGGTCCTTATGGGTATTCTATCTTGGCTGCAGCAGTCAGATGGTGAATCTGTCTACTGGCTTGCTGGCCCAGCAGGTATTGGAAAGACTACTGTTGCAAAGACTATCTGTGAACTTGTAGATGACCAGTACAATGATGGAGATACCAGCTGGTCCATGCATCATGGCCTTAGTATCTTGAGGTTGCCTTTAGTGTCCTACTTCTGCTCTCGCCAGCTTGACAGCAAAGAGAGTGGTTTGCTTGTATCCACTCTCTGTCGGCGGCTCTGTGATCACTCCTCTTCATATGCAGCTTGTTTATCAGAGGCTCTGGAGAAGGATTCAGAGCTGGCTCATGCCACTCTAGACATTCAATTGATACAGATGCTCATACAGCCCTGGGAAGCTAGTGCCCCCAAACGTTTGGGCCTTTTGCCTCTTATCATTGTTATTGATGCTCTGGATGAGAATCTGAGTGGCTCTGTGTTTTTATACCATCTGCTTCATGCAGTTGGAGCTACAAGGCTAAGGGGATTAAGGTTCTTTGTTACAAGCCGGGAGGATGAACAGATATCCAGGCTTTGTACTACTCTTCCTCAAGGGACAGTTCTTCATTTGCAGGATATTCAAAAACAGACTGTTCAGAGTGACATTGGATTGTATTTATCAAAGAGTTTGCCTGATATCCATTCTCAGCTTCTTGAAAAGCTGACAAAACTCTCTGATGGACTTTTCATCTATGCTGCAACTGTTGTCAAAATGGTTACTGCAAATGATGCTGCTGTAGATGAGCAAGTGAGGGTTCTGCAAAAGATCATTGATCAATTGAGCAACAGTGTACAGTTAGGGGACCTGTACTTTCAAATTGTCAAGGATGCTGTCAGCCATCCTGACAAAGATTCTCAAACTTCCCGACTTCAAGTCCTGCATATTATTCTGTGTGCAATGCATCCCATTTCAGATATGGTTGTAGCTCAGCTTGCAAAGACTACAGTGCAAACTGTTGCAGTGATTGTTAAGAAACTCCATGCTGTCATGTCCAAGTCACAGGAAGGGATAATCTACACTTATCATGCCTCCTTTGCCGACTATATCCACCAAGCTCCCACAGCTCCTGAAAGAGTGTTTGACCCTCATTGCAATGCTGGCTTACTCCATGCATTCCTTGCCAATAGGTGCTATGAAATAATGAAGGAGCAATTGCACTTCAATATTTGTGGCCTTGAGTCATCCTTTGTGAAGGACACTGATGTTCCTGAATTGCAAGAGTGCATCAACCACAACATTGATAGCTCATTGATATATGCAGTTCTCAAGTGGATGGCACATCTAAATTCAACCTCAGACAAAAACAATAGACTCCAAAATATACCAAAGCAGTTTGTTGAAAAACTTTTATTGTATTGGATGGAAGTAGTCAATTTGTTGAATGCAAAGAGAGAGGGAATGCAAATGTTTGACATGTTAACCATGTGGATAGATAAAGTGGGTCATTGCAGTCCAAGACTATAGAGGTACATTGACTAAGATAGTAATTTTTGTAGTGGAGTCCAAACACTTTGAGTTTATGGAAGGAGGCATTCAAATTCTGCCAGTTTTTTTTTGCTGGATCTGCATCACCATACACTCCCCACTTGTATGTGTCTGCATTGAGCTGTTGGAATCCAAAGTCAGAAATTGCAAAAATTTGGCAGCCACAGTTTCCTTTCATTCCCAAAATCACTGGAACATACATATCATCACATCTGATGACTATTCAGACATCAAGTCCAGTTTATGACATAGCATTTTCCCCAGATGGCAAACAGGTGGTGTCAGGAAGTGAAGATGGATCAGTGCGCATCTGGGATGCATTGACTGGTGACCTCATCAAGGAGCTCAAGGGGCATGCTGATGAGGTGCAGTCTGTGGCATTCTCTCCAGATGGCAAACAGGTGGTGTCAGGAAGTGGTGACAGATCAGTATGCATCTGGGATGCATTGTCAGGCAGCCTCATCAAGGAGCTCAAAGGGCACACTGATTATGTGTTGTCTGTGGCATTCTCTCCAGATGGAAAGCAGGTGGTGTCAGGAAGTAGAGACACATCTGTGTGCATATGGGATGCATTGAGTGGAGACCTCACAAAGAAGCTCAACACTGATGAGGTGTGGTCTGAGGTGTGGTCTGTGGCATTCTCTCCAGATGGCAAACAGGTGGTGTCAGGGAGCAGTAACAGATCAGTGTGCATCTGGGATGCATTGACTGGTGACCTCATCAAGGAGCTCAAGGGGCACACTAGTTATGTGCAGTCTGTGGCATTCTCTCCAGATGGCAAACAGGTGGTGTCAGGAAGCAGTGACAGATCAGTGTGCATCTGGGATGCATTGACTGGTGACCTCATCAAGAAGCTCAAGGGGCACACTCATTATGTATGGTCTGTAGCATTCTCTCCAGATGGAAAACAGGTTGTGTCAGGAAGTAGTGACAGATCAGTGCGCATCTGGGATGCATTGACTGGTGACCTCATCAAGGAGCTCAAGGGGCACACTGATTATGTGTTGTCTGTGGCATTCTCTCCAGATGGCAAACAGGTGGTGTCAGGAAGTGATGACAGATCAGTGTGCATTTGGGATGCATTGACTAGAGACCTCATCGAGGAGCTCAAGGGGCACACTCATTATGTGCGGTCTGTGGCATTTTCTCCAGATGGCAAGCAGGTGGTGTCAGGAAGTGATGACAGATCAGTGTGCATCTGGGATGCATTGTCAGGCAGCCTCATAAAGGAGCTCAAAGGGCACACTGATTATGTGTGGTCTGTGGCATTCTCTCCAGATGGCAAACAGGTGGTGTCAGGAAGTAGAGACACATCTGTGTGCATCTGGGATGCATTGAGTGGAGACCTCACAAAGAAGCTCAACACTGATGAGGTATGGTCTGTGGCATTCTCTCCAGATGGCAAACAGGTGGTGTCAGGAAGCAATGACCAACCAGTGTGCATTTGGGATGCAGTGACTGGAGACCTTGTCAAGGAGCTCAAAGGGCACAAATCTTGGGTGCCCTCTGTGGCATTCTCTCCAGATGGCAAACAGGTTGTGTCAGGAAGCAGTGACAGATCAGTGCGCATCTGGGATGCATTGACTGGTGACCTCATCAAGGAGCTCAAGAGGCACACTCATTATGTATTGTCTGTGGCATTCTCTCCAGATGGTAAACAGGTGGTGTCAGGAAGTGGTGACAGGTCAGTGTGCATCTGGGATGCATTGTCAGGTGACCTCATCAAGGAGCTCAAGGGGCACACTAGTTTTGTGCAGTCTGTGGCATTCTCTCCAAATGGCAAACAGGTGGTGTCAGGAAGTAAAGACAACTCAGTGCACATCTGGGATGCATTGACTGGAGACCTCATCAAGGAGCTCAAAGGGCACACTGGTTTTGTGTGGTCTGTGGCTTGCTCTCCAGATGGCAAACAGGTAGTGTCAGGGAGCAATGACAGATCAGTGCGCATCTGGGATACTTTGACTGGAGACCTCAACAAGGAGCTCAAGGGGCAATCTTTGGCAGAAAGTAGTGATCAATCATTGATTTTAAAGACCATTGAAAGGACTTCTGACATTTATCTTTGGTCACTCAATCACCATACAGGTTGGATCTGCTCACAATCTGGACATTTACTGCTGTGGCTGCCAGTACATATGTGTTCAACAGTTTATACACCCAGCACCAGATTAATTATTTCTTCTCAGCCCCCTATCAATGTAGCCTTTTATCCTCAGTGCCTAGGTACCAGCTGGGCTGAAATCTTTCCCAAGTTGAATGTTTGACAGCTTCAATGTTTTTTTATCACCATTCTCTAGTTGTCATCTACTTATCAGGATTCAGCATGTGTAGCTCTGAAAATTCTACTAGTATGTGCTTTCTCAATACATGTTTACACTATTTGGAGGACTTTACACTCCCCCACTAATTCCAATCGGAGTCCAATCAGACTCCTAGGACTGTCCTAGGACTCCAATTGGACAACTGGATCAGACTCTATACAAGAGAAATCCTCAAATTTTCCAGTCCAAGTCCGATGTACAGCCACAAAAGTTTGATTGGAGTGTGATTGGAGTCCTAGGAGTCCTAGGACACAGCACCATTTCAATTATATTTTAATAAATTATAGAGTACACAAGCAAGAATCGAACAGTCATTCTTGCGTACATGCATGACTAAGCATTGATAGTGTGCAATTAACCACTGGACCAGCAGGCCGTTGAGTTCCAAGCACATAAACTCAAACTCATGACCTCGCTCCCTCAGGCATGTGCTGACTGGCCACGTCAGCCACATCAGCGATCAAATCTGGCCCCACCATCCCTGCCTTCCTCCTTTAACCTCTTCACCACTCTGCTGCTGGATCCCTCAAGCACTTATCACGCTGGCTTTACCCTAGGAACTGATCTTGCGCCACTTAGAGCAAGCAGACAGCCATGCCCCCTCCTAATTCAGGGCTTGATCCATGGATGGCAGGGAGACACTTCGGTGTTGTGATCGATGCTGGCTCGTCAGGCTCACGACTTCAAATTTATAGCTGGACGGACCCAAAGTCTAGCTCAGCTGTGAAAGGAAGCGAGCTTGAGTTTACGTTGCCTAACGTCAAAAAGGGGACAGAGAAAGGGGAGGACTGGGTAACCAAGGTTGAACCAGGTGCGCTGCATCAACTCGCGCAAAGTCCATTGATTCGAACCATGGTCAGGGATTTCATCCTTTGGGAACAAACCAGAGGATGTAGGGAAACACCTTCAGCCCTTGCTCAGTCATGCACGGAAACATATACCTCCATCGCTGGAAAAGGAAACACCTATCTTTCTATTGGCTACAGCGGGAATGCGCCTCCTGGACCCTGTTAGCCAGGCCAATGTTCTTCAAGAGGCCTGCTGCTTCCTTGTTTGCTACTCCACCTTCAAAATAGACCTCCCCACCACTGTCAGTCCTTGTGGTTCGAGTGTCTGAATAATCACTGGAGAAGAGGAAGGTCTTTTCGGTTGGATCATGGTCAACTACCTCATGAATGGATTCATGGGCGCCAAACAAAAACGTATGACCTATGGCTTCTTAGACATGGGCAGTGTGTCGATGCAGATCACATTTGAGCCCGGACATGTCAACGACACCGACACAAAGAACCTCATTGATGTCCAACCATGCCTCATGGGTGGTCAGGAGATAATGCACAAGGTGTTTGTAACAACATGGCTAGGATACGGGACCAACCAGGCTTGGGAACGATATGTGGGCAAGGTGATATCAGATTTTGAAACTTCTTGTACAGACAGTGAAAAAGATATTGTGCATGACCCTTGTCTACCAAAGGGTCTGGAACTAACAGAAAAGCCTGTGCATGGCCATTTGGTTAGTATGCATACCACCAAAGCACACAAGCTCATAGGAACTGGCACTTTCAAGCAGTGCATCCAAAAAACCGCACCACTCATGAACAAAACCGCACCCTGTCTGGATACACCCTGTCTCATGAATGGCATCCACGTCCCACCCATCGACTTCTCTGTCTCTCAATTCATAGGCATCTCAGAATACTGGTATTCCTCTGAACACATATTCGGCCTCAGAGGTGCCTATGACTTTGTTCAATACGAGCACGCCGCTGCTGAGTTCTGCTCACGACCCTGGGATGGGATCATGAAGCAGCATGAGCTGTCGAAAACCTGTTCCTGGCTTGGAGGTGATGACAAGGTTGTTGCAGTGGGCCAATGGCACCCTTCTGTTGAGTGTTCACGATTGGAGATGCAGTGCTTCAAGGCTGCTTGGATTTCCAATGTCCTGCATGAAGGCATAGGCATTCCTAGACTTACGGTGTGGCAGGGACTGCCACCAGTCCTCAGGGTCGCACTCCTCTCCGGGGCTGTAGCTACATCAGGCATTTGTCCATAGCTTAGTCATCATTCATCCTTGCACACAGACCACTTGCCGCACCGTCGCTCAGCCCTGCCCCGCACCCGAGACTGCTCACCCAGCACTCCCCATCTTGGTGATGAGAGCGTGATTTGCTCTTCTTCCCACGCCTAGCCGCCACTACCGATACAACATCGAGACCCACTGTTTTTGCCAGCACACCACCACTTGACGCGAGACCACTGCCGTAACACACAAGACACCAACCATTTCACTTTCTACACGCGTCGAACACCTTTCTTTTTCACCTTCCTATGTCCTACTACTATCCTGAGGTGGAGGTCGACACTGGCTATGACTATGAACCCCAAGATTACAACCATGGCAATATCACCCCAGATGACAGCTTCCAAGGAGAACACTGGGCAGGATACAATCAGGAGCCTCAGCACTACGGGGAGCCCCAGCACTATGGGGGGGAAC
>JABCKT010006834.1:0-15953 GCA_018858115.1 Tephrocybe rancida | reverse complement strand
TTCGCTGCGGAGATCTTGGCGGGCGAATGGTCAGGGAGCTTGAACTAAACCCGGTTCGAGAGCTCGGACCGACCGTCCGCCTTGCTTTCTGTGCAGCCTCGAGGCGCACGGGCACGCATAAATTCGGCTCCTGAAGTTGACTTTAATTCTATGAAGGTGTCTTTATTTCAATTTACATCGCGCCGCAGAGGCGACAGAGGGTTTTGGAACTTTCATTTAGTAGCATCGTTGTACAGCGTTGTACTCAGCTTAATACTCTCATAATTTTTCCGCATTGGTGGCCAATAGCGTCGTTGAGCGACTCAGTCATCGCGCGATGAGCGCGCGTCAAGCACGCAATGATCGAGGTGATGATCAACACGATCACTGTACATTTTCGTGTACATTTAGATGCAGTCAAACAGTTACTTTTTGCCTGTATCTTCGGTAATAGGTTACCTGTTTTTCAAGCTGTATCCTTAGAAGCAGACAACCTCTTTGTCAACAAAACAGACAAAGAAACAGGTTGCCTGTTTCAAAATAAACAGACAAAGATACACGTGGCCTATAGATGGAGATACATGCAAAGTACATTTTAAATCTTTGTTACCTGTATCTTAGTGTACACCCTTCATTGTTTCATTAGATACAGTCAAAAAAGAGTTTAAATATTTATTAACTGTATATTGATGGCCATGCTAACTGTATATTAACCTGTATCTTCGGGTATCATTTAAAATTCTCATTTTACCCTGTATCTCTGGATACAGGTTTCAGCGCCCGAAGTGTGGGGCAGCCATCGAGAGCAAGTTAGCATAACTAGCCCTGATACAACATCAGTTCCATCAAACACAAAAGTATCAAGGTACACCAACCTGTCGACCAGACTTGACAAGGGCGAAATCATCTCGAGTGCTGTTATGATGGGCTCTGATTGCTTACGAATTTCGTAGTTTTCTAGCGCAGAAAAGTCTGCAGCAAGGAAGTCATCTCCCTCAATAGGACCTATGACCTGTGCCACGGCATCAGGATAAATATTAGATCCATATATAAGAGAGACCAACTTACCCGCCCGTTGACGAGAAGAGCCTGTTGGCCAAGCGTGACAGCAATTTCTCGGACTACCACACGACTAGCTTGGACATAATCCACATAACATCCGTCAACGCCCGGATCACTTCATCTTGTGACAACAACGTCTGGGCTTCAGTGCTAGGACCACCAATGCCCGGAGCACGGAGAAATTACTCAGGCGTGTCTTCGATACCAAGTGGGTCTTGACGAGGTGTGCGGTCAGCCAAGACGCCAGGGCCTGTCAGTCCCTTCACTTGGGGCTATTGGTTGGGTTATGGATGAATGAGATTCTGGTGTGCAAGCCAGGGCACTGTAGGGTGATGTCAGGCGCGATGGCGGATACGAATCTGAGAAGGCCCTTACGATCGAGAGCAATGCCTCTATAACGAGTTTCAGGCCCTCAAGGCTATCAAGGTCTGCGACTACATAGATAGAGAGTGGGATGACTGTCGTTTCTGCTAATAGAGGGTATTGATCGGTGATGACTATAGAGTGGAAAACAGCTCACAAGGATGGAGGAATGCAGATGGTGCTACGCGGAAGCCCATTCGAGCAAAGAGGTTGACGAGGTTGAGAACACGCATGGATCCAGGGGCATCTGTTGGGTGCATGTATCGATTCCTTCTGAGGCTCGTTGTCAGCTGGTCATAGAAATAGGTGGCCAGGGTATCGCTGAGCCCTTCTTGCTCATCAGTGATCTTCCCGCTGTGGGTCTATCCAACAAGGTTATGCTGTTAGAGGTCTCAGATGTATATGAAAAGTAAAAGGGGGAATTCCTATTTGTTCAAGTATGATAAGTGTATGAAAGCGTGGATGAGCATATAAATACACCTCATTGTAGTCAAAATGTTGGCCAGTTGAGCATGCTGACAGTGTTGCTCCAAGGCGCTCAACGTACGTCTTGACCTTATCTAGAGGTGCCGAGGGCGACGCCTTCCCAGAGAGGATATCATCTAAGTCAGCGACCTCATGAGTCTCCGATCCCTAGATCTGGGCAAAGTCTGCCCAGTGCCTCCTCACAAGGTCCCAGTCAACTGTTGGCTTGTCCATAGGCTGAGCTTCTGTGAGCTAATAGAAAGTCAGTTAACATAAACAAAGGTTTCATCTGTGATCCTTGCCTCTTATATGAAAGCCAGGGTCTTCTTCCGTCCGTAGTTGAATATAAGGTGGTAGAAAGGCGAGCCATGCAGGTATCTAGAAGTGGGGCATCAGAGACATCCTGAAGAAAGTGTATGCGCGAGACATACTATCTTCCGTTTCGGAGATTGGTACGAGGCCGAATCTAAGGTATATTCCAGTCGATGAGGTTGGCCATCTACAATGAAAGCGAGGCAGTTCGTCTGCGAGAGGTCAAGGACGTTGAATATGTTGTACTTGACACTGGGGATGTCATGATAAACTGGTCAAATGAGCTGGATATTGGCATGAGTCAATGTGTTCAGCCGGAACATGTGCCCACCGCCTTGGGCCTTCATCCCATTCGCCTGGAGCTCTTCGTCGAGCGAACTGTTAATGACGACGCGCCGCGCAAGGGCGGAAGCATATTTTGGGAAGTTCTGGGAGAGCTGTTTGAGTGTGGCGAGGGGGTTGGGGGAGTCGGCGATCAGCTGGATGGCTTTATGCCTGATATCCAGAGATAGGACAGTGTCCATTAGAGGGGTAGGGTACAACTAGCTAGGAAGGGCATTTAGCTTGTTCTTTTGAACACAGTTTATCGAGATTGGCAAGAGTTGCTGGTTCTAGTTGAATTAGCGATAATGACGCGAAGATTAGTGAGGCGGCAAGGAATACAGGGGGGCGCGAAGAGGGTTGAGAGCG
The DNA here is from genome assembly GCA_018858115.1 of Tephrocybe rancida. Taxonomy (NCBI): domain Eukaryota; kingdom Fungi; phylum Basidiomycota; class Agaricomycetes; order Agaricales; family Lyophyllaceae; genus Tephrocybe; species Tephrocybe rancida. The sequence goes on along the minus strand of JABCKT010006834.1, from coordinate 13,082 downwards.
ATGTTGAGTTCTTTTCAAGATGCTCGCACATAGCGAGGACGGGGAAGGACACCCAAAAAAATTGCTGAGATATGTTAGGAAAGCGGGCATCACCTTTGGTGTGCTTGAAGATCTAATGAGAAGATGGGTTGTACCTGGAAACGATAAGATACGAATTTGATACAGGAGGGAAAGAGGGCTTACCAGGCACCAGGAGCTGTGCAATAGGTACGTTGCTGCCCGGCACAATCAAGCCGCAACCTCTTCAGCAATGACAATGGCAGAAGTGCGCTCCTCCTCTCCCCCTCTTCCTCCTCATCACTGAGAGCATGGTCATCGTCCGTTTCCTCTTCGCTCATGCCCACTTCATCTCTCTCATCTACCCAACCCATGTCGTAGCTTGGTTTTTGGCTGGAGGGTGGATGTCACATTGTCTGGACTAATGCTCCTGTTGGTGTTGACGGGGGGAAGATCTTGATCTTCCGCTTGAGTAAGATTCCAACCAGCGACATTGGTCCACTGGAGCTTGCGACTGGGTGCGGTCATTTGCAAGCAGCTGGACTACGGCATCTGAAGTGATCCCGACACCCACAACAGATTCAACATCCCCAGAGGCAACATGAATGTGACCGTAGTTGCCCGGGGCGAGACTGCTTGCAGTAGAGCTGGTGTAGGCAGAAGATCGCGATGATGAGAATCCTGCAGAGGAAAGGGCTGGAACATTTGAAAGATGATGATGGGATGTTCGAAAGGGGTATACCGTATGGATCAGGAAGTTGAGAGGGGTCGGGAAGGGGCATATGAGTCTTTGGTGTGCGAGCAAAAGAAGATGGCGAGTCATAGTCTGCAGTTGGATAGAGTGTTGTGAACGGTTGCAGTCAAAGATGGAGAATCTGGCCATTCAGAGGGAGAAGGAGCACGTGGACGACCATAAGTGGTAGGCGACAAGGGAGAAGGTGGAAGTTATCCTGGTAAAAGGTTTTCTCCCTGCTCATCTAGGAAACATCTACAGTCAGTATTCCAACATGATATAATCCAATTCCAGCCGACCGCCATTTTTAAAATCAAGTAAAGTAATAGCTCACCGCTCCATGGTTCCTTGGGCATCGCAGGCAGGGCCTTGTCCCTGCAGTAGTCGGTGGTCAAGGATGTTGTTGATGCTGAACGTGTAGTCCAACGTCCACCACTGCGTGCATACCTCCACATCACTTTTTCCACTCTTCAACTGATTTTGGTAACCCCAAGCCGCATGAGTATCATCGCTTTAATGATATAGTTCCACTCAACAACCCAATGCCTGGCTAACACCATAGAAAGAGAGAGAGAAAGAGATACCTTGTACAATGTGAACTAGCAAAGATACTTTGGTGCTTTACGTGGCCAGTTATTGCTTTATGGATTACATGGGAGCAGTCTACAAATTGTAATAATAAAAAATACACTTTTTTTTTAGCCGCACTACTGGCTTCTAGACTTGTACATAGTCTACCTGTCTCGCTGAATCATCATCGTTAAATGTTAAACCTATGGGTAAGAGTTGGTTTAGCAACCAAAGACGTGCCTTCAGTTCAAAAGGTATTTCTGCAACGTATCGACCTGATAGATCACAATTCAGGGCGAGCAATGTCTTTGATCGATGCAAACTCACAAATTCACCCTCAACCCAACCACCCCACCACTGTATAGCACTGAGTGGCCATTGTTGACCGACTGGAGCATGTAAAAATCTGTACTGCGCCCCTCCTTTCCTAAAGCAGAGCGTTGTGTAATACTTCTGGAGGCCGGCGCTGCGAGTGAAGTTGTTGACGAGGCACTGCATCACATTGTGCGACATAGGTCTGTCGAGTTTAAGTGAGCCGTCGGTGCTGACAAATGGGAATAAGAATTTGTCGGGTTCAGGATCCCTCCCGGTGGCCAACTTCCTGCATTCCATCCATTGCTCAAAGTAGGCATGCGCGTCAGTTTGGGGAACATCTGGCCTTGGATGAATCTCATAACAGATGTCTATCCCGGAAGCAGTGTGAGGCTATGGCAATCTCAAGTTTCATGATCAGACATACCTTGTGAGGCACCATCACATTTGCGATGAAGCCGAGTCTGTGCGTGGGGAGGGCAACCATTGTCGCTCTCACAGCCACATGTGACATCACGGACCCGAAGAGTGGTGAGCTCTGGGACTCTAGGATGAGGTTTAGAGGATGTGAATGAATAGAACAAAAGAAATACTTCACCTGGTCCAAAGTGTGAAGCCTAACGTGAAGATTGATTGCGCTTTGGCGTGCCTCGTAGCCAGATATCTGTTCCTGCAAATGATACGGCTCAGATCCTTGGAAGGGCACTGCTCCTCGGACCAGTCGATGGTTTGCTTCATCGCTATGTACATTTTGGGTATCGTTTGAGGCCTATAACAAGTTGGATATGAGCATTTGATTTTGGAGATTGCACATACCTTCCAAAAGAGCGCTTTCCCTGGAACGAACGCCAACGTTAACGGCGAGCGAGAAAGTCAGGATCGAGCAACCTTACTTGGTTGATGGCTTTGTGGTTTGAGGAACAGCCTGAGTGCCGTTCCCAAGGAATATGGTGTCCTATCAGGAGAAGTGGGGTCGGTTTCTTGATCGGCTGTCCTACGCCTCCAGAGAGAGTAAGCGGTGCGGCACGACTTGCTTCTCGAGTAGCTATATTGCTGTTCCTAACTTTCTCCGTTTGGGAGGCTGCTGAAGTGCTCCCTTGCAAGTACTCCCCAGACTTGGTCACAGCAAAGATACAGTATAGTTCACAAAAGCTCTTAACGTGGGGACCCTTCTAGTCGCTAATGCATGAATAGAAGAGACAGGAGACTGCCCACGTCAAGTAGAACAGATTATTTGGAAGGTCTCCTTTGCCATTGATCAAGTGGTCGAACATTCACTGCCTGTTGAAATGTGTCCGGTCAATATAGTTGGATGGAATATCCGAAAGGAACTAGTGGTTAGAGCGACATGGGAAATGTGGGCTTTGATGCAGTCCGAAACATGTGTTATGAGATACGGCGCACTTACAGTCGGGTGTTGCCCGTTGATGTGCATAAGATGTGTTGCGTTGTGTAGTTTGCGCAGTAAGAACCACGAACTCGGCTTCCCATTATGTTCTGAGCGTCTATAATGGCGCGTGAACACAATGAATCGGCCGTAAAGAGAACAAAGTAGTTCACTCACACTGGCTAGAACCCCCCATCCCTGGCTTTTCCATAGCAGCTCTGCTGTGTTCTCGAAGCGGATAAGGCGCTGGAGGCCGAGGAACTTGTTGACATTTGAGAGTCAAAAAATGTATTATGTCCTGGTCGATGACGCTGCCTTTTGAGACAGCGCTTTAGAGTATCTCCATCGCAAATGTTGGACAATGGAGGAGTGTGACGGGGTCATGGTGGGAGTACCTGCATTATTTCGAGGTCCTGAACGTATTTTGCACTCGGTCTCAACCTTTTCGCGAATGATATTGTTCTGTGCTATTTGTTGGGCATTTTGCGGGAGGAGTGATGTGAAGGAATCTCATGTGGGAAATTCAGGGCCTCGTTGGAAAATAATGACTTGACGAGATATGATGTTGCTCGACATTGGCAGTGGTGGTGTTGATGACCTCTATGGGCGATGAGCAGCTGCCTGATGTACAAGGTTATCATATGCTCACCTCTTCAACCCGAAGGTAGGATTGCGGACACAGGGGTCAGTGACTGTGAAATCTTCGCAGCTTCAATGGCCTGAGTGACCATTTTTGTGCAAGTCTGCATGGCAAATTGAGCGATTGCAGGCTTCTTGGGCCCGTCTGGGTTCGCATTGTATTCGTCTTGGTTGATTTCTGAGTTATTTATTCCCGCAAAGCCCCGGCCGGTCAAGTGGGAGACGGTCGAAGATATAACCAAGTGGGGTTTCGAAAAATAAAAATAAACAGGTGGAATAGCCACGTTACTGGGCCTTATCATGTGCTGAGAGGCTTCATCCCGATAACCACCTTGTTTCGTCTCAATCTCATGCTGCCTCTGTATGCCACTTCTCGATCCTGAGATCCAGAGAGTCGTACCTTTCCCGGCGATGCTCTCGACGAATACCAGTAAGTGTGCACCTCGACTATCTTGGACACCTGCGCCACGGAACAAACTCAACATACCCCATGCTCAGAGATTACAAACGGCGCCGACTGATCATGGATCATGCAAATGTTAGGAATACTCGTGGAGTGATACGAGTGGGAAGAACTGGGTGTATTCATCACTTGGCCCACTTTAGTGGGCCATCTGTATAGGATTGAACCTAAGGACGTCGAAACAGAGTTAGAAACAAGAACGTACATATAGTTACATATTTTTAACCCGAATCATTATGCCTTGTCAACTCGAACACCGAACAGTCCCTTGTCCCATGTATGGGGGTGGGTGGATAACTGGTGGTCCCAAGCTCCTGCTACCAGAACTGTCATACCCACAATGTCCAGGAAGCCTAAAGCCCCCGAGTATCGCTGAGGTAGGACATGCTTTTCAGAACACCCATGTTGAACACACTCGATTGTCAAGTACGATCATCCATCACGTTGCTATGCTGCGTCAGAGAGGGTATTTAGGGTAGAGATTCATGACTGACCTTCTTTCAAACGCTTGACCCAAGTGAACCCTGAGTCTGGCCTACTGATCATTGCCAAAAGTCGTCTGGGGTGCTGAGATCTGGGATCATCGTCAGAAGGAAGCCCGCCTGCAGATGTAGGCTGACCTTGGCCTGAGACGCCGCCAAACAGAGAGCCACCAATGACCTCAGTGCGTAGTCGACCTGCTGGGCTTCGACAACCTCGGGGACGCTCCATCTTTGAAAATCAGCCCTGTTGTGGGGAGTCCCTGGAAATGGGTCGCAGCTGTCATGGAGAACAGCCAGAAATGGTACGAGTCGGGCTGAGATGAATTGAGACATCGGGGTATGAACTATTCAGAGAGGGCATCGCCCTGACCCCTCAGCCCTGAGTCTATCCTATCTCACGTCAGTAGACGAGATCGCTTATAGAGGGGATCGTGGTGAGGGTCACAACACCGACATAAAGCAGCCCAAGGGTTAGGGATTCGTTTGGAGAGATGATGCTCTTAACTCGGCCTGCTCCAGTCAGTGCCAAGATTAAAGAAACAGAAATAAGACAACGCACCTCTTAATTGCAAGTTCAACGCCAATCCATCGCGACACGATATCTTGGATTTGACTATGTATATCCTGGAGAACGTCAGTGACTCTTCGTCTCATGACCCCGATTTCTCGTTCCAACGCAGAAGGTGTATCCACGAGCGGAATATCAGGAGTAGGTTTAGGGTATACTGAAAGCTATTCCAATGACTGAATCCATGGACAGGCACAAAGCCGAAGCACACATACCTTTTCCGGTGTGTAGGACAACACCCATGGCCATGGCTACTACTGATGCAGCGAGAAGTGCCCTTTTCAGATGAACATAAGAGGTAATTTCAGTCAACAAGCCTGCACCCCAGTCGAGAGGATGCTCGAAACATAAAGCGGAGTGGAGGGGTAGAAAATACCAAACGAAGTCCAACGGTAAACGATCTGAGCATTGTTTGATTTTAATATTCAAACACAACAATGCGCTATCCGACGCCTTCAACTTGTTATATAGCACAGAATTCAGTATTAGTTCTAAAGTATGTACAAGATTTGTGAGAGAATATGATACATTGTAAAGCTACATAGACTATAGTGCAGTTCTAAGAATGTTGGGTCGACCACAAGAAGAATAAAAGAAACTCGATTACATCCGAGTCACTTCAGCTGACAGCATTTAACCGTGCTAGTATTGTTTCTGCTCGACTGATATCCTTCTGCCATTCAACCCAAAAAGACGAATCCGGGGTTTCAGCAAAATCGATAATGCAGTCATGGAACTTGATGTAGTACGCCAACGTTGAGGGACCATGAGTTAAGAGCAGGCTGACTCAACCGTGAGCAGTTTATCCCAGTGAAAGGCTGAGAGCAACGTACAACTCCGGGAGGGTCTCGCCAATGGCGACGAGGTCACCTTCAGGCAAGCAGTCCTCGCAAAAGGCTTGTGGGCACGTACGACAGCTGCATGACTCATGCTCAGTCATCATATATTCAGGTGAAGAGAGGGGATTCAAACACTGACTGGAAGAGCATCCCGCCACAGTCGCTCATAGACCCATGAGATCTAGCACAGTCGTGTTGACTGCACGACACTTGAGGACGGCAGAGTTTGGCTTCGGGAAGCCCTGGCAGCTAGCATGGAATACTGTTGACTGTAACACTGAATCAGATAACCTGAACACCATTGTAGAATAAGAAAGGAACTCACCACGAGGGCACCTTGGGCACAGTGTCAGTTCACCCCCATCGCTACAATGGATACACCACTCCTCCGACTTGAATTTTCTATGCTCCTTCTTAACGGGCTTTGCAGCTGCAGGTGCAACCTGCGACATTCGTCAGTACTTGTATAGTTAGGACTTGAAGCACCAGTGAAGCACATACCATTTCCACAGACGATGAGATGATGAAAGTCATCCCACCAATCTTGACCGTTCGATCATCTTGCGTCCTCTTTCCAAGGTTCCGCCACTCCTTCACAATATCGGTATTGCTTTGGTGCTTTCCAACCACCCTCCCCTCAAACAGCCACGACTGGACCTGCGCAACTCTACTCAGCGATCTTCTTTCCTCCTCCTCTGCATCCAACACCAGTTGCTCCTCTCCCTCGACACCCTCTTCTGTTTTGAGATCGCTCTTGATCTTGGCATCACGCTTGTGCTCTAGGCTGCAGGAGTGTTCAAGGACGTTGGCCATGCTAGCCTCGAGTAATCGCGCCAGATTCGTCCCATTGTTGGAGCACGAGAGTGCACTGCTTCCTCTACATAGGATGTCCATGAGCTCGCTGGAGGGAGGTGTTGTCTGCCGAAGCAGAGTTATCAGTTCCCATGATCTTAAACGAGAGGAAGAGCTTACGCCGGATGGGGTCAAGTATCTGATCTTTGACACTTCCTTGGCAAATGAGGCGGTAGACCTGGCAGGAAGAAGTATGAGAGCTGCACTTTGTCGGATGCGCAGAGGTAACTTGACTAGTGTGATGGCTCTCGCGATAGCTTGAAGATCGTTCTGTGGATTCCAGTCTGAATCACACATTATCACGTTTGTGGCCTTGGTCAAATTAATGCCTAAAGTATATGAGCCAACGTGTTCAAAAGTCTTATACAGAGCAAACATACTGAGACCACCAGCCTTCGTAGATATTAAGAATACTTTGTAAGCTAAAAACGATGCATCAGTCTTGGAGCGAAACTAACACCGGAGGAGACAGGACATACGGGACACTTCCTGCTGGAACTGTATAATTCACTTGTCAGTACAGGCATTTCAAGGAAGCGATGCACTCACTAGTTTGATGTCCAGATAACGGCGTGGCTGGGGTGTCGAGCCATTCAAGTGGGCATACGGTATCGAACGTAGGACCATGAAATCCTCCAGAATGTCGAGCATTCTAGAAAGACATCAAAAGCCAGTTCCTTTTTTGCCATCAAAGGCAAGTAAGCTCACCTGGTCCATTGCTATAAAGGTAGCATGAGCAGCAGTAAGTTAGGATGCAAAGTATCCTCACCGAAAATATGAGCACGCACTCGCCCTTCGGCAGAAGATCAGCGAGCAACTTGTCGATTGCGATCAACTTGGAAGAGGCAGTGACAATGTGCTCTGCGATGCCATATGGTTCCAGCTCTGCATCACGTAGAATGTATGGGCTGTATGTGGATTTTAGTAGCCGGAAGCATTGCGTCGGATGATACTGGGGATATAAAGGAGCTCCTGTTGCTTCAAAGTTCAAAGCAGGGTGCGAAGTTCCAGATTCGACACTATGTCTGACGTGACCCAAAGCATTCTGCATGATGATGCAAGGCCCGAGCTGCCGACACTGTAACTAGGTTGAAGTGCTGAGTGGCGAGACTGCAGTGGAATTTGGGGGCGCTGATTTAGGTCGAAAATCGGAGGGGGAGGAGGCCGTTTCTTGTACTAAACATGGGTCACCTGCGTTCTCGAAAGGTCAGAGCGTCACATGGCGAGTTATGCGATGAACCTCAATGTATCGAGGCTCTCGGTGTGCCGAGGCAAAGTCGAAATGAGGATACAGAGCATTGCGATACTGCGAATGCTCCAAAACTTCGCAGGTCATTGTCATGTCCTGACTCCACTCGTGATTAGCTTGTGTCTCTGGAGGCTCTGCCAAGCTTCAAGAAGTTGAAGCCGGCCAGCAAGGCGAGCCTTGGACGCATGTAAGAGCTCCACACACAGCGTCATAGTCTAAGTATTCAAAGGGGATCATGCTAGCATGAGTTGATGATTCCAGCACTGAGCTGACCTGGTATGTCTTATGAGTTGCTCCCTCCTCTTTCTTCGTGAATCCACCTTCAATCCGCCACAACAACACAGGGCACTCCCCACGTTGCACACGACAACAACACCACTTTCCATGGAGACCAAGCCGCCACCTTCCAAAAAGTGGATTCCTCACAGGAGACAAGAGGCACAGGCCAAATGAGGTGCTGGGGATGCTGACTTAGCACTGGAAAAGTCAGATGACGAGGGGGGGTACTAACATGGCGTTTTGAAGGGTCGGCATGCACACCGCTGAGGGCTTAATGTATGCGAAAGGATCGAAGTGTGCCAAACCACGAGGAGAGGGTCATCGCGATGTGGCAAGAGGCAGTCATCAGGGTCGAAGACATGTAGTGTCGGCGGGGCCCTATGAGGTCCTGGGTGCGTGGAGGCAAAGTTGGGTTGGGGGCGCTATGCGACACACCATCCTCGTAATACAGCAGTTGAAAAGGAAGTTCTGAGTGTCCCAAACCTTCATGGCGTGGAAGGCACAGAGCGCGATCTTGTAAACGAGATTAGTGGGGATCAGCAAGAAACTCATGATTGTACGTACATGCAGACAGCGCATCCAGCATAGAGGCAGCTGCATTGCCAACAGAGTGATTGGCCCTCGACCAGCACCAATGTATGCCTAACCAAGGTATAGGGAGAATGGGCCAAGTCCCTCGTTACCAGCGGCGTCACCTGCTGAACATTTGTCGTTAATTTCCGAGACTTCTATGGCTCAGCTCACGTACCAAAGATCCGAGTGAACCACACGCTCTTCTGGGTGAGATGGAAAACGCTGGTGCCGGCGAGAGTACTGGTTTTCTATTATTAATATGACCTATAACGGGAAGCAAGGGAGCTTACGGAGCAATATATTCCTGAACACATGTTTGTGAGCAATCAAGTCCCTAGTGAGCGTGACTGGATGTATGGGGAATCACTCCCAGACGAATATACCAACGAAAATGATCCAAAACAACTTCAGACGCTTTCTTTCCCCCATGGCTTCATGACCACGGTGAAGACTGTCTCGAAAAGTTGAACATTAGGCATTAACTAGAGATAGGCGGCGAACATTGAGTACACAAGGAAGATATGCATGATTCCTAAAGAAAGGCATGGGGTCGCAGACGGTGTGTGGCAGGATGATGACGAACCAACTTGAAGTTCCATAACCAATCAGCTGAGATCCAATCAGGCTGTAGATGTTTGCCAATTAAGAAGGTTTGAGATGTCGGGTGGGAGTGCGAACGTGAAAATGCTGACAGCAGCATTTAGGCGGGCGTTATGGTAGAGGTCCTGAGCCGCGAGAATGCTGATAGCCGTTGCTGAGGCTGAGACAGTTGAAGCCATGATTGTGATTGCAATATGGTCCTTGAGATCTGAAAATTATGGGTGTGTGAGTGAACGTCAGTAAAGAGAAGCCACGGTAGCAGTCACACGCATAGTTTGAGTACGGTAAAACTATAACCAGGTCAGCGAAGTAACTTCTTCTTCCTGGATGGGAAGGGCATACGAAGATTTTGCGAGAACTGCATCAAAGCACAAAAGACCGAGGCTGAGGAAAACCACATGCAAAACGTAAAGATAGGGGGGTCGGGGTTGTCCTAAGACATGAGACGAGGAGGGTACTCAGCGACAGTTCTATAGAGCCTCAATCAAGAAGGTACAGACGGCCATGAATCAAGGACAGACCAAGCATATTTGGCCAAGGTTGGCCAAGCTCAGTGACATTTGACCCAGCTGAAGATGGTGATGACGCCAGATGGCGTATGACCAAGTCAGCTGTGGGGGTGATGCGCCGAGAGAAAGGCGCCTACTACGTTAAAAGCTCGGGTTCAGAATTGAGTACTCAAACAGTTCGTTTTGAATCTCACAAATGCGATTCGGCTACGAAGGAGGAGCGTCCCCGCGGTTGCACTAGCAGCCGCACGTCAAGCAGCATGGATCTTGCGAGTGGAGCCGACGCCCCTCGCCAATATTGGACTTCAGTGCTTGTGAGCTCGGAGTCCTCCGATGCCACGATGAATTGCTTTCTAGCAGACCTCCTCGCTCTTGTTGTGTGCACTGGTTGGCTCCTCGGGTGTTATGATGCGCCATTTTCAGTACTAGTGAACAGGGCATGTCAGAAGAATCCTCCTCCTTCTCCTCCTCCTCTGATACGATACGCGGGCGTTTTTGATGAGACGCAGGGACGACAGCTTTGGCCGATCCTTCTAATACAGGCCCCTGAATTAGCTATATCAAAGTTCAACTCAGAAACACGATGCAGAGGTTCCACTTACAAATGTGGAGGATATGAAGAGATCACACACCTCAGCGATGTAGCAAGCAGCCCGACCAGTGTGTAATTGATAAATGGGATCTGACCAAGCGAGAAGAGGAAAGAGCTGTCGCTTCTGTGAACAAGATAAGATAAGGATAAGATTGCGAACTCATGACGGTGATGTCTAAACAATGAATTTTAATGAAACTACTGAGCGCGCTGTTGCATGGTTTTGTTCTCACGGACCACGAGCATGTGGCTGACACCCACATTCAACTGTCACCGTTTCCGTATGCCGGGGCCCGAGGATTTATATAGCGCATGGACACATACTTACTTACACATTGCATTTTAGTCACCGGCCCCCACTGTACCTGTATATATGGATATCCCTTGACTGGTTGAACCCCAGTCGAAAGAACCACAATACAACGGTTCTCTTCACGGAGTCCAGCCTGCTCTCAGCTCTCATGATCGCTGCTTGACTGCAACCTTTTTTCTCATCCTACCCGTGTACCAGGCTCGTGGCCAATCCTTGAGCGCAATGTGGGTCTGAGAATCAGGGGAATCCCATTGCCCAACAGCTTCCCTCCAAACCCCACAGCGCCAGCATAGATTTGGTATGCGCAGAGCGCCGTCAGGCTGCTCTGCATCGTCTGAGTCCGATTCGTAATCCGATTCGTACTCTGATTCTGAATCGGAGTTGTCCTCAGGTTGGGTGTGGCGAGGGGAAGCGGGGGAAGCGTCAAGAGGCGAGGAACGACTTTCATGTGAGGTTCCGCGATGAAGGTTAAGTGCGGCCATTTCAGATGATGGAGCAGACGGTGTGTATTGTTTGGTCGGGTACGGGTATGGATACGGATACGGATATGGATACGGAGATGGCACAAAATTATAGTTGCCGACGTAGCCCATGCAAAAGGGATGGAAAGGTTGATGGGATGGCCCAGAGTACACGGGGGGGCAGAAGAAGCCATTCGCAGGAGAGTAGTTGGTGGAGTCAAATGGCACTGGAGATGATTGAGACTTGTGTGTAACTGCCTGCAGCGCAGAGCTGAGAGAGAAACCCAAAGCACGTATATTGTCCACCGTGGCTGGCTTGGGTATGGGCGTGGTAATGTCTCCGCTAGTATCTGGGCGGAGCTGTTTGGAGTAGCTCTTTTCTTCCTTCTGCAAACAATCAAGAAGATATTTCGTCAAGGTATCGACCTATTCAGCTGATAAGGCGAAGGTGAGGTGAGGTCTCAATCAATGTGAACTCACTGATTCACCCTCAGCCCACCCGCCCCACCACCGTACAGCACTGAGGGACCATTGTTGCCCAACTGGAGCATATATGAATCTGTACTGCGCCCCTCCTCTCCTAAAGCAGTGCGTTGTGTAATACTTCGGGAGACCAGCGCCATGAGTGAAGTTGTTGATGAGGCGCTGCATGACATCGTGTGACATGGGTCTATCGAGTTGGAGTAAGCCGTTAGTGCCAATAAATGGGAATAAGAATTCATCGGGTTCAGGATCCCTCCCAGTGGCCAACTTTCTACAGTCCTTCCATCGTTCAAGGTACGCAAGTGCGTCGGTTTGAGAAACCTCGGGCCTTGGGTGAATCTCATAACATGTTTCTGTCCTCCAAAGTATGAGGCTATGTCAGTCCAAGTTTTTCAAGATCAGGCATACCTTGTGAGGCGCTGGACTTATTTTGCCAACCTTTACGACCATGAAGTCGAGTCTGTGCGTGAGGAGGGCGATTATCGTCGCTTTCGCAGTCAAAAGTAACATCATGGATCCGAATAGAGGTGAGTTCTGAAACTCTAAGATAAGGTTTAGGAGATATTTGCGAATCGGCAAAGAACATTTCTTTACCTGCCCCAAAGGGTGAAGCCCAATGTGAAAACTGACCGTGCTTCGGCATGCCTCAGAGCCAGATATCTGTTGGTGCGAACAGTACGGCTCAGATCTTTGGAAGGGCATTGACGCTCGGACCAATTGATGGTTTGTTTCATCGCCTGGATGTCGATTGCCTCTGCATGTGGTCCTCTATCTTTTGAATTCTTATGGTCAGACTTATCCCCTGCTCCAGTCTCGCACGCGGCCTCTTCCCATCAAAGTGTTTAACTATGATTCTCGCCGATGATGGCCAGACTTCATCCAACGGACTCTCTTTGTCTTCGGCAGGTTACATCTACGATGATTTCGTCGTTGCAGATAGCTTTGACGAGGCGGATCACTCTGATGCCTCCAACGCTGCCCGCCACGCGTTAAACGACGCTCCTGCCCGCACTCGTCGCATCGCCCAGAAGATGGCCATCAAAGACGAAGCCTCCGAAGGGGAGGTACCTCTCCCTTTGCACGATGTCCCTCAGGCAGACGCCAACAGGTCAGTTTCTTTGTTTATTTCGTGACTAGGGTGGACCAACCCTTCTGAAACTATCTCTCGCTCTCAGACATGG
>JABCKT010006833.1:0-16021 GCA_018858115.1 Tephrocybe rancida | reverse complement strand
AAATTCCGTTCCCAAACCCGTAGCTTCATTTCCTTTGAAATCTTTCATCCCTGTGCTGCTCGAGGTAACCTGTTCCCATACATAAACCTTTCCGACCTTATCTTTTCCATCCCTTTCGAGTACCACGGCCAACCTTATTCCATTCCTCCCATTCCGAGCGCTTCAAAGTAAATCATTAACCTAGCCAATAAAGCATCTCGCATTTTAACAGAACCCCTTGTCCAAGGCAGGTTTTGTGGTTGTTGTGGATTGGTTTCAAGCACCAAACACTCAATTGATCTAGCCACATTCAACGGGATCTTTGATAAGATCAATCGTGCTTTTGACGCCAGGGACGTAACCCATGATCTCCTCAAATGTATCGCTGCCCTGGCTTCCCTCTCTGAACCTGAGTGGGCAAACATTCACTCCATTATTAACCACAATCTACGCCTCACCAAAAAACCACTCAAGCCCTCCGACATCCGGTCTTTCATTGAGACCGAACAGACTCTCGCCGGCAGAGGGAAAGACGCAATACCGACCGCTTTTGCCACTAAGACTGGCAAGCGTACCAACCTCGTATGCACAAATTGCCAGGAACGAGGATGTCCGTTCAAGGGTCACACCAAAGACTGGTGCATCCTCGAGGGGGGGGGACAGGAAGGCAAAACGCTGGATGAATCACGCGCAGCTCGACTTGCACATTTCGCTGCAAAAAGGAGCAAAGACAAGGGGAAGAGCTCAACCATGAGCATGACAGCTTCGGGGAAGGGCAAGATCACTATTACCCCAAAGAATGGGGCCGCATATAGCGTAGAAGGCGACACGGCCTTTCTTACTGCCTACCTTGCTGCTAAGGACGCATCCGAACCGAAGCAAGAATTCGCTGGGCTCACCTCAGACACTATTCCTGGCCACGACCCCATCAAAGCTGTCAAAGATTATGAATACGACATGTGGCTCGCAATTGGTGATGACCCCCATGCAGGCGTCGACTGGAACGAGCACACCAGCAGCGCCACAGATGACTCAGCATTCTCGAGCACCGCCTCTACACTTTCCTTCGACACACACCCTTTCTACCTCGACTCAGGCGCAATGGTCCACATCTCACCTGATGCATCGGACTTCAAGACAATTACCAACATTCCCGCACGCTCGATATGAGGTGTTGGAGGATCATCGATTGACGCTCTTGGAATGGGTTCCATCGTCCTACAAGTCTCCCAGAACGCGACACTCACTCTTCACAATGCCCTATACGTCCCAAAATCTACCGTTCGCTTGCTGTCTATTAGTTCCATGTCCTTGAAGTCGGGGACTGTCACCTCCTTCGATAGCTCAGGAGCTTGCATATTCCACAAATCTACTCGGGATCGCATTGCTACAGCATCTCTTCTCCCCCACAAGAACCTCTATGCTCTTAACCTTCACCCCATTGCCCCCGAACATGCTCTTTCCACATAACACGCCGCCGATCTCATGACCTGGCATCATAGACTTGGCCATGCCAACTACCAGACCATCATTGATATGGCGAAGGGAGGCATGGTAAAAGGTATGCCCTCGTTCTTCCTGTCCAAACCACCAAAGTGTGACGATTGTATTCATGGCAAACAGACCAGAACATCGGTACCTAAGGTGCGGGAGGTGGGGGAAGGGCATAGAGCGACGCAGAAGCTAGGGCTCATATGGATGGACGCAACGGGGAAGTCAGCAATACCCTCGCGTACTGGGACGAACTACATGCTAAATATTGTCGACGATTACACAAATAAAGTCTGGTCTATTCCTCTAAAACTCAAAAGTGACGCATTCCCAGAAATTGTTGCATGGGTGAAGGCACAACGATCTGAGGGTCTAACTATCGGTATTATGCGAACAGGACATGATTCGGAAATCTGTGGCAATGAACACCAGGCTTGGTTTAAATCCCAGGGCATCACAACACAATTTGGAGCCACCTACACATCTGCACATGTTGGACACGTCGAACGGATGCACAGAACATTGATGGGGAAGGCACGGGCGATGCGCATCGCTGCTGGATGTCCACCTTTCCTGTGGGATGAGTTCTACCTAACTGCATCCCACCTAACAAACAAGACGAAGACATCGTCGCTGGTGGACAATACTCCTGATGGATTGTGGTATGGCAGACCACCTATCTACTCATACATGCGCGAAATCGGCTGTTGAGCATTCGTCCTCATCCTCTCAAAACATAACCCGAAGATATACGACAGGTCCATCGAGTGTGTCCTCATTGGGTATGACCTCAACTCAAAGGCATACCAGTGTTATGATCAGTTGATAAAAAAGGTGTACAGCTCTTACCATGTCCAGTTTCTTGAGAGTCAGGACGGTCACCCACCGCCGGCTTCAGGTCTGATCAATGCAGATGAAGCACCTACAGATTTCCCAACAGTTTCAGATGTTCTTGAGGACGCAACTGATGATCCCATCTGACACGCACCCAAAGAAGAACAGGATGACATTGTGCCTGAAGTACATCCACCCCGACTGATGCCAAACCTACAGCCTCAACGACAGGAACCAACTGATGAAGTACCACCGCCGATCGACCCACAGCCTATCGAACAGCTCCAGCAACGCAAGTCGACACGTATTCACATACCGACAGCAAAGACAGATCCAAATCCCAGCCATGAGACACGGACCGAGAGAGCTGTACGAGAATCGAGAGACGCAGGCGAGCAAATCCGCGACTCACGCGCAGAAAGAAGGAGAGCACTGAACGAACTGCATGAGTGTCCGATCCATGAAGAGATGCGTGATGTCACCAGAGGTGACCCTGACCTCGATTGTGTTCTAAGTGCACTGATAGCCCCAGCAGATGGACAGCCGGACCTGGACCCCACAGACTTAGACGCCGAGGCACCGAAGACATGGAAACAGGCAAAAAGCTCCGCGGACGCAGAACTCTGGGAGGCAGGATATCGCGATGAACTCAAGTCCTTGAAGGAAATGGGTGTCTACGTATTGGTACCACGCTCGGAGGTCCCAACTGGCCAGAAGATTCACCGCAGGAAGCCGGTGTTTGCATTAAAATGCGACAAACATGGCAAGATCACTCGACACAAAGTTCGCGTCGTACTTAAGGGTTTCAACCAGGTCTATGGACAGGACTATACGAAGACCACCTCACTGACAGCACACATGGAATCATGGCGGATCTTACTACACTTTGCAGCATCTATGGACTGGGACGCCACACAAGTTGACGTGAAAACCGCCTTC
This sequence comes from Tephrocybe rancida, assembly GCA_018858115.1. Classification (NCBI taxonomy): domain Eukaryota; kingdom Fungi; phylum Basidiomycota; class Agaricomycetes; order Agaricales; family Lyophyllaceae; genus Tephrocybe; species Tephrocybe rancida. Next base: position 12,778 of record JABCKT010006833.1, on the reverse strand, counting down.
CTGTATGGAGTACTACCAGAGGAGGAGACCGTATACATGGAGCAGCTGGAGGATTTCGAGGAACCGGGGAAGGAGGATCAGGTATGGAAGGTGGTGAGGGGGCTATATGGGATGAAGCAGGTGGGGCGAATATGGAACGCAATGATGAACGGGAACATGCTGAAGTGGGGATTTACTCGCCTGCCTTGTGAGTCTTGCATATATTACCGGAAGACCGAAGTGGGTACAGTCATAGCAGCTGTACACGTTGATGACTTCCTGGCGATTGCAAGCACCAAAGACAAGAACGATCGATTCAAGGCACAGCTTCGTGAAGTATGGACCATATCGGACTTAGGCATTCCACGACATATAGTATTCATCGCAGTGGAGTGGTCCCGAGAAACTCATACTGTTTCCCTATCCCAGACTGCACTGATCGACCGTCTCATATCTCAATTCGGCCAAAAAGACGCCTCACCACTCTCCCTACCGATGGAGCCGGGCCTAAAACTCAGACGTGTCGACCACCAGAGCCTGACACGAGAGGAACGCGAGAAGATCTTACGCATACCATACCGATCACTCGTTGGCAGCCTCCTATACTTGGCGATTGGAACACGACCCGATATCCAATATACAGTCCAACAACTCACACAGTACCTCAATTCCTACTCACACATCCACTGGAATGCCGCGATCAGACTCGTTTGATACCTGAAGGGCACTCGAGACATTAAATTGATGCTTGGGGGTGCTGGCACCATTACCTTAGCGGGATTCACGGATTCAGATTGGGCTAACTGCCTTGACACGAGGAGAAGTGTTGGGGGCTATGTCTTCTCACTTGGATCAGGCGCTGTCTCATGGGCGGCACGGAAACAGAAGACTGTAGCAGCATCTTCCTGTGAAGCGGAGTACATGGCCGCATTTGAAGCAGCACAGGATTGCATTTGGCTTTGCACCCTACTCAACGCCATAGGACATGGACCATCACGCCCTACAACGATTCTATGCGACAACAACTCTGCCATCAACCTTTCGGAGGACCCCCTCTTACACTCACGCATAAAACATGTCGATATCAAATACCATTTTTTACGTGAACGGGTCGCTTCACAGGAACTCGTTGTGCGCTACATCAATACAAAAGATAATATCACCAACTTATTCACAAAGGCACTTCCCAAACCACAATTCACACACCTTCGCCGGATGCTTGGGCTTCATTAACACCATGATTCCTTGCGAGGAGGAGCACGCATTACGGTGAGGAGGAGTGTTACAATTTGATGGGCCACCGTAAGCGTGCCCGTCCCGGCCTTTGTGCCACACTCTTTCTTTTCCTCTCTTTATTATGTAGACATAAAGAACACCTTACATATATATATACCTACCCTACAATACCTGACACCCTTAGTCGTTATCACATTGACTAAGGGTGAGTTATTTACCTATATACTTTGGACAGTCAACTTACTTATCATCGTAGATATTAACTGTGTATAACAGGTACACTAGTAGAGTCGTTATCACATTGACTAAGGATATTAACTGTGTATAAAACAGAATGGCATGCACTCTTGGAGAAGCGGTCGGATGGCCTATCGTCACAGAAGGCTCAAGAATTGTTGGACTTATAACCGGAAGGGGTCTTGGATAACATCCGATCCACATCACAGATAACATGCCGGGGACCGGGGTACCTTGGGAATAGTAGCCTCATGAAATAACTTCTCCGAAGCAAGGTATTTCGTACCAGTCACTGCCTCAGGTCCTCATTGATGACACGGCGCAGAAGGAATGTCTTGTCGTTGTGCATGACAAATCACCCAACATATACAATACCTTGTCAGAGGGCTAGAATACTGAACGTGATTCTAGTTCCTACAAACTCAGCCGATGTGTATATGGCAAGTTGATGTTGATGTCTGCTTCGAGAGCATCAGGAATTGATAACTGAATTTAGACAAGGCTACGATAATCAATTCCATGATGACATGGATCACGAAAGTTGGAATGTGAGGCCGACTGTTGTAATGGTATCGACGTAGGTCCTATCTGGATCTTGATGGGTACATGCTACAAACCTTCACATTCTTGAAGTTCTTGCAAGTTCGACTCCTGGTGCACGGCTGATTCCGATGGAGGGTTCTACCAGGTGACCAGCTTTTATAAATAATTACCTGCACGGCTCCCGAAATTCTACATATTGGATATACTCTGTCGATTATATAAAATTATATGGCCTTAGTAATGTCATAACTTCCTCGAAAACCTGATGTTCCTATCACCCTTATTGTCACCCTGGCCCTTTCCAGAAGTAGTGTCATGTGCGTCATGTGTGCAAGTGAGTGTGGGAGGGATGGACCCGAAGGCGTGTTAAAAAGGTGTTTAAATTTAGGTGATGCAAATTTAACCGAATGCTCTGGAGCCAAATGGGGAACATTGTGTTGACGCTGCAAAGTTCTATAATGCTGGTAGGGGTTGCTATTATGCGCCGTAATAGCAACCCCTACCAACATTATAGAACTTTGCAGCGTCAACACAATGTTCCCCATTTGGCTTTGGCTCGTCGCTCGATGTGGCTTTGGCACAGCAATGTAGTGATGATAACATCATAGTCTGTTCTATAAAGTCAGTCATACCGCTCAGCATGTTTCGATACACCAGCCCCCAAAGCAATGTCGCTTCCCAACGCCTCTCATATCCTCGTTGCCATTGCCCACTACCTTTGGTTCCTGTCCATCCCCACATACTATGTTTCTCAAGTTATCCCAATTCTCCAATCCGCTCAACTCGTGCTTGATGGCGAGTCTGCAGATGACACCCGAGTTACCTGTAGATCAAATTATCATACGGAACAGGTCGACGCTGCTGAAGGTATCGACCTTGGCTTAATGCCCACCTCATATCTGGATGTCGGCCGTGATATGCCCCCACTGCCAATGCCACCCGCAACTATCCCCGAGCTATCTGCCCCTGATACAAATTGCGTCCGTCTGAATGAGACCGAAGCACTCTGGACCACATACATCGAGTGTCGATGTAAAGAGTGGAGAATCCTCATCTCCATCGCAGGCACGATCCTCATGTAAGTTCATTCAATCGTGTTGATTCTTTGACTCAAACTTGACATGATCAACAGTGCATCTCCTCCACTTCTACAAATGCCTGGGACGAATGGCGATCCCATCGTGCGGGGCTTCGTCTACCTTTCCATCTTTCGCTTGATTGCAACTGTCTTTTCGGCATTGGCATTGATGTATTACTTCCACAAGAGCCATTTCAGGAGCGTGACATTTGCTTTGTCGTGGTGCCAGGTATGCACAATTTCTTCCACGCACTCCCGTCTGCATACCAATGCTACTAGATTTCTGGCCAACACCATTATCCATGTGCACACACACAGTATGTTGCTCTCGCGTCACCCGTCATCTCTTTCACCTGGTAAGCCCCTTTGACCTTGCAGCCTCCGCGTTTCTTCGACTAATTCCTCTCCAGGGGCATAATATTCATCATCCTCGCGTTCTTCCTGACGCTCTGGCGCGGTGGGCTGTCCACAAACGCGTCGCCTATGACAAACACACACCCATTCACATCCGTATCCATCCGTCTCATCATCACTGCAATGTCGCTGGTCGATGTCGCGTGGATTTCATGGCTTGTCGTTACTCTGAAGGATTTGGAGGCCGGCACACAGGTTGTGCCACTTCAAGTCGTGGAGCAGCCTTGAGACTCGAATAATACACATCCCTTACACTGCTCTGTTGCTGCCCTTGTCTGGACCCCTCTTCATCAGCCATTTCCTCGATTAGTACATTAGATATATTTGGAATTTCTATCTACTATGAACTTGTGCCCGTACCTTCAGTGCCATCACATTGATGATTCCACCTGCCCCCCAAATAGCCCTGCTCAGTCACCGTTCTGGTTCTCACACTCCTAAGCGCCTCGCTTATCTTGGCAGTCTCAAGAAACTCTGGTTGCCATATCCCGGAGAAGACATGAGGATAGCCAAAACAACACTCCAACAATCACCTCTCATGTGCTGCACTTAAACTCGTGTCCTTTCTTGGTGGACACCTTAGAATTGATCTTCCTTCTCAACTGCGGCAATGACGCTCAAGGGGCTTTAACTGCTCAGCTCGCGCATCTTCCTTTGTCACAATTTCAGGGTCATACCAAGCAAATCTATAGAATATCTAATTTTAATTCCCTGTGCAGTACCCCCGAACATCAAGACATAGAATTAAGTGCGATGCGGGCGGTATCATGTCGGCGCATTGCACTACAATCAGGCGTCTATCAATGTCTATTTGTTGCATTCACAACCCATTGCAAATATCGGCGCATTGCAGTGCAACCCAGCGCCTACCAACACAACCCAGCGCCTACCGATGCCTGCTCATTGCATTCTGGATCAATTACATTCCGGATATCAGTTGGCTCACAAATCACTCTAATTAAAAGCTTGGGATTCGAGATGAGATCCCTCACCTCGCTCACACCAGTCTAATGCAACCCACCAACTCTACTGCAGATCTCCCGGCCAAGCTCATACACAACCTCTGGCTCGTAGCTACATTCTTTACCTTCTTATATTATGTGTCTCAAGCCGCTCAAGTTCTCCCTGCTGCTCACCTCAACGCAGCATGTTGACTGTATACTGGAGATATCGAATTGGGCGTGACTAGTACCTCACATCTTCCTGCCCCCATCAACGCCTACATCGGCTCATCAGTGGTCCCTCGTATATGGAACACGGGCTCTCCAAACTCAACGTTTCCTGAGAGAGCACACGAGCTCATCCTTAGTACCTTTCTCACCCGGCTCGAGGCATGTTGAGCCACCTATGTTGAGCATCATCGCAAAGAGTGGTCCATCCTCATCTCCGCAGTCAGTGCAATTCTCCTGTAAGTTGTAGTCTGCATTTAGATAAGTGTGATACTCATATCTCCGCAGAGTCATACCCTCCTTCCTACAGATGCTGGGGGCAAAGAGTGATCCTCTCGTACAATTCTTATTCTATATCGCTACCTTCCGAATCATTGCAGTGCCGTCAGCAATCATACTGCTGGACTATTCCATAAAATGAGCTTCAGAAGCAATGAATTTTCCGTGGCCTGGAACTATGTCTGTGATATCTTCTTGTGTGTGTTGCTGCTGGGTACTGACATTCATGCCATCAGACCGCTTGACTCACTTGCCCATCGTTCTTACATATGCCATGGGCTGGCTATACTCGCGTTACCGGCCATAGCTTTCATATGGTAAGTCTTGTGTCTCGTTATTGTCTGTGGTCGGCTGCGGACAATATTCAGGGGCATCGTTTTCATCATCCTGGTGATATTCCTGTCATTGTGGCGCAGTGGGCTTGTACCCGATCCTTCGCCCTCCAAAGGCCCCGAACTTTTCGTGGCTGTGTTCGCTCGCATCTTCGTTACTGTAATGCCATTGTATGACCTTGCACGGCTCGCGTGGCTTATCAAGACTTTGAATGCTTTCAACGCGGCGCTTGCCACAAAGTCCTGTTATACAAAACACCCAGTCCAATCCTATTTCATTATATACCTCTCATTATATACCTCTCATTGCCACCTCCACATTCTCTGATCCTCTGTCAACATCTGTGGTTCGTCGATTTATCTATCTTCTCACGTTGGATATTTCTTGTTGTCTTACTAGGGCTTGCAAAGCCATATATCCAAGCCTGTGATATCACTCACCATGACCAGGCAAGAGATCTGTCTGCAACCAATAGGTAAACCTCTCGAGAGCATGCACAATTGCGCGGCTTACCACTTCCCGATCACATTGCTGATCTCGGTGGAGCAGCGTATCACAACAGTACTTGCTCAAGCATTATGAAACTCGGATGATCATGAGGACAACTGGTGGACGGAAGGACAATGACGACAGAGCATGGGATGCATATGTAATCCTAATATCCTACAGGAGAGCCGTGAATAATCATCCCATAACGAAAATCCATGCCAGTTATATTATGTCGACGATTTGTGTAAGCTGGCTTTGAGTTGGTTTTCTACAGTTATAGGCCAGGCGAAACGACGTGTCATATGATAGTAAGGCCGAACGTCGCAATCAAATGTACAGCCTCTATGAGATGACTGATTCCTTGAAGTTGTTGGTTGCGCTGCGTCATTTCGGCCAGTTAACAAGCATGAGATTTGCAGAAGAGAGCCAGCATCCCAGTTGTAGATATCTCACGAACAAGCCGAAGCGACTGTAAACAATTTGCAACAGACAAAGGAAGATAATCTGAAGTTCTAAACCAGCCAACGCAGAGGAAGTAAAGTGATTCCTTTGTGCTCTATGAAGCTTGGGCAGAAAGCTCGCCGGTGAATGTTTCCTTCGTAGCAATGATGAAGGTTTTATCGAGCATATCCGGATAAGATCAACGCTAAAAACAGTAGGGACTGTATAAGTACTTGCCTGCGGATGGGCAAGATATTGACGAGTCAGCTTCCTGATGTACAGTCACTAATGTGAGTACATCTGCGCCAGCGATCATTAGTCAAGTAACTCGTAGTGCATGGGCGGCCCCACTCGAAATTACTCTCAACGATTCTACCTGTGGGTCCACCCATCAGCAAATGGAAACACAATGGCTGCATAGCAGTAGGAGTGATATTGAAGTACATACCCAATTGTCGTTGACACCGCTGAAGCCTGGTAGAAGCCGGAAAGGATAAACTACGTAATGCGTTGGCTTGGCTGCCGTTTGCATAAGTACTATCAGCAGTGGAAGGGAAGACAAGCGAGACTTTAAACTTCAGGTACAAGACTGAAAGCCCCGAGCTCGCCCGAGGCGCATTTCATGCAGTCTCATTCATCTGCGCGTCCCACACAGCCCCTCTAAATAGAATGAGCTCAAGCCTTCGTTACGCGAAGAACAATTGGTATGACCGGTCAAGGCTATCAAGAACAATACTTTACACAGTGTCAGAATGAAATAAATAATGCGACCAGACAAGACTGTATGCTTACTTGCCTTGTCGATTGCCTCAGTCCAAAATCTCCTTCGGACCGAATTGTATATCTCTCAAGCAAGATCCCCCCAAACCCCAGTGTTGAAGTACGCGTCAGGGTGAAGTGCAATGCATGGGACTCGTTGAATGCGACCACATTACAAATGGTGTTGCTGTCTCCATACCTTGATGTAGTCCTTGTCGCAGGGCGCACAGTGCGACCGACTGTGTATAGTTTATAGAATAAAGATTTTTCCGCCAGTCAGACGACATAGAACCTGCATTGGAGACAGTGACCGTGACAGTCGTTCAGCTAAACAGCTTCGTGCAGAACAAGCCAAGGCATGTATGGGCACTATATATGGCAAGATTTGTTAGGAATAGGATGGAAAATGTGCCATGATTTCAGTTAGTCGACTCACTCTTTCAGTGAGCCCAGTTGTCCTGACTCCTCGAGACAAAGGACAAACAAAGGACTGAATTTAAAACTCATCGGCGCATCATTTCAAGTGGAGATAAGATGAAGATAAGATGCGTATATAAAGGTAAAATCTGAGGAAAGTCAACATTTTATAAGGAAGACATGCGACAAAAAAAGAAGATGTAGAATTCCAATAAGGGACATAGTGGATGAAGCGAGCTGTAGAATCAAGTTGGGAGAGATTGTGGGCATCAGAGTTCGGATTGAAAGCCGCCTGTACACTCGTGGCGCCACTTTTACAACACGATGACATTGTTGACTTGCCCATTCGCTCAACCCTTGCCCGGGTGCCCTTCAATCCACAGCTCCCTTAGCCTAGCCCTGTTCTCTCAAACCCTTCCCTCATCAAAACCCATCCCTTCAAAGCTCTCAAAGCCCAGCCTCCGTCCCAACCCAAATGCAACCAGGCCCCTCGTCCCTTCCTTTCCCTGTTACACATGCATACTACTGCTATGGAGCAATAAGCACTCTGTTGTTTTCCACACACGATGGTGAACCAGCCCCCCACTCATCTTGAAGTCGAAAACTGGGACACGCACCTTACGATTATGGCAGAAGGTGCATGTCGTGTTCTGCGTCATCGACAACTTGTACTAATGTACTTCTACCCAGGGAACCTCTTTTTCTGTCGCGTAGTTGAAATCGGAGGCCCCTCAGTGTCATATACAAGTACGTCAATTCATCTTTCCAATCTCTGTATCCTAACTATCTCTCCATTCTCTCCCAGCTCCAAGGAACTCACCTCTGTATGACACCCTCTTCACACCCACTGGTCAATCGAATGCCCTCCATTTGCCCTCTGTACACTGAACCTGCCTATCGCACACCCACATTCGCCTCGATATCGTACAATTGTATAGACAGGCAGCAGCATCACAACATCACCCCCGCAGCTAGCTCAAACACCCCTTCCAGACGATCTGCGTGCTACTTGCACTCCCTCCCTCTCAATTCCACACCGATCGTCCGCCCTACCCCAAACGCAATGCGGCCCCACCACTTCCTTTCCATGACCACCATCACCTAACCACTCACGTTGAACTTGCGCTTACAAGCTGCAGACACACATCCTCTCATTATTGCTTCCACCCTCCCGCCCTGGCGCCTCCGCAACCCACACCTCTCCAGGCCTCTTGGAGTAGTAGCTGGCAATCCGGACGACTCCTGATTTTACAGTCATGAGCTCCCAAAGAGACACGAAGTCTTTGGCTGACAATATTCATACACACCACTTCAACGTCCACATGTACGTGACCTCAACAAGAATTTCGAAGAGATTATGGGGAGCAGTCGTATCGATACTGGGGATCTTTGCAAAGCGCCGAACGTGAAGGACATGGGGTACTTGTAGTTTGGCGCGGCTTCGGTACTGGTTGGGATGCATGAATGGCAATTGAGGAATCTCGAGGTGAGCACTGGTTGTGTATGCCCTTGCATTGTCTAACTGTCGCTTTGTAGCATTTATCTGCGTACAAAGAGTTGATGAGGATGTATCAGGCCACTTCAAATACCCATCCAATTCCGTCTTTGTTCGTCCGCACCTTGAATTATTGCCGGAATTTAGCATCACCCAAACGCACGACAATGCGATGAGCATAGCCGGACGCTGACCGCTGGCCCATCCATTTACACACACTCCTCTATGGAAGTAGTGCCATGGTGTGCGAGGTTATGCTTGGGTCAGCAGTAGTCAACATGTTGAAGATTGTTGTAAGCCGCTCCTTCACACTCCACAACATGATCATCCTTACCAACGACAACATCTCCAAGAAACGAATCACCCACTCATATAATACTTTTGTCAAATCCATTTGCCGAATCTAGAATCTATACGCCTACCCTGTGCTGACCCAAATGACCTCTCGCCATATCTCTCAACCAGCGCACCTCGTGGTTCTCACAGACCCACATATGGCTCTATCTTGACATCCTTGTTGGCACCCGAAACCTGGCATCAGGCACGACCGTACCCATCTCGATGTCGTGCAGGAGGGATCTCAAGATCGAAAAGCAGTATTAGCGCGAAAAGAAGGTTGACTCAAGCCATATTCGCAAAGCAGCCTATGCGGGGATTGTGTGGTATAATTCGGTGCAGAGTTCGGCACTAGTACGGGATGCTGGAGGAGATTGCGAAGCCGAAAACAGTGCGAAAAGAAGGCAGGGCATGGATTCTCTCTCGAGGCATTGGATACGAGGGCCTGGTCGTACATCGTTTATTGACTCCAAATCTTGAACATCCTGAGCATTCTTTTCCAGTGGACAACACCGGTGGGCCCCTATATTCTAGAAGGCTATGTCGCTACCGACCACACTTCTAGTTCCTGCTCACTCATCTACGGCTCTACCTCGAGTTCGTGGTAGGCACTGCAAAACCATTTTCAACTTTACCAAGAATAGTGTTTTCAGTCTAGGAATGCCAATCGGGCCGGGGTGTGTACATGAGTCGTGGTCTTGGTGGGCAAGACGTGCACGACGTGGCATTTGCAGGATCCTAAGGTGAATCCTGGTTGTGTTTGTCATTTATAGCACTCTAACAGATGCTTAGTAGCGCTTATTTGAAGATAGAAAGTCGATTGCAATGTGGTAGACTACCTCAAATGATCATCCACTTTTGATGATCTTCATTCGCTCCTTGTCGCCGGAGGCCACCTTCCGATCGATCAAAGAGGTGTATCATGCTCATGAGGAAAGGAATCGTGCGCACAAGGATGCGGATTGCACTCGAATATTAGCTCTAGAGGAGCGGGTAAAGGAACTAGAGGTGACACATCGTGCCCTCGGAGAGGCAAATTTTGTACGAATATCGGTGCTCAAGGAGGAGGCGAGGGAACTCAAGGAGCTCGTGGAGACGCATTGTACCCGTGTGCTTGAACTTGAGGGACAATGAGAAGATGTGGAGGTGAATGCTCAAACAACCGCACTCCAGGAAGCAAGAGAACACGTGGAGAAGGTGGGTTTCTTCGCATCAGCGTATCAAACACACTCTAATCACGACGATTTAGTTGTCCGCCATCCTTAGGGAGAAGGAGGAGGATATCGAGAACCTGAAAGAGAAGTTGATGGTTACCACACAGCTGCGTGATGACACGCGGAGTGCGAAGGATGCTGCTGAAGCCAGGGCTGAGACTAGTGGGCAGGCCCATGGGGCGGCGATTGCAGAGGCGAGGGCGGGGGCAGAAACGGTGACGAGGGCCCAGCTCAACAAAGAGAACGAGAACGAGAATGAGAACGAGGCACGCCTGAAGAGGCTTGCAGAACGCCGGGTGAGTCTCTGTTGTTTGTTACCCTTGTGTGTAATACTAATACAGTTTATTACAGCTTGCACGCAACACACTTAATTTCGTCCCCATACTAACATAGGATACTTTGCATTGAGTCTTATAAGCAAGAGTAGGAGAGGCATCATGGAAATCAAGCAGCTCGGAGTCGATGCCGAGAGGTCGTGCTTTAGGTTTACAAGTGAAGACACCCTAAGACGCCTGCAGGTCAAGCATGACAGCGTGAGATTAGAGTTAACTTCCTGGCAGGTTTATCCCATCTGATCTCCCCATCTTGATACTGTACCTGAGGGTATGGTATGTAGAAACTGACGGGGGTGCAATGCTCCGAATTGGTTACGACCAGGGTGCCCGACCTTCGTTATACATGACCGAGGGGTATTTAAGAAACCCATGCGCCGCAGGCCCACCCAAAAGACAGAACTTCGAGCTCAGGAACAATTCAGATATAAGGGAAATAACCGCCGCAGAGGATTAGCGATGCATTGGACAGTGTAGATTTTTTGAGTTTCCCCCTCAAATATTTCGTGTTTGGCGAAGAAACCGGGCCCTCATTATGCATTACTATCCCATGAATGAGAAAGAATTTGGCCCTCATGCGTTGCAGATTGTACCATACTCTCGGGTATAGGCTTGTTCAAATGGGGTTGGTTGAGCGTCGAACATTGCGATCATCATCTGAGGCGTCTTGCATTGCCGCAGCATCGAGGAGAAAGGGCCGAGCTTGAGATGCAAAGAAGGAAGGGAGGAAAAGTACGGGAACAGGACAGATGTAGCTTATGATGCACCCCATTGGACAGCTGTTTGGAGTGTTCGGTCTCATAAACAAGAGTAGGAGAGGCATCATGGAAATCAAGCAGATCGGAGTTGATGCCGACAGGTCGTGCTTTAGGTGTACAAGAAGTGAAGATGCCCTAAGACGCCTGCAGGTCAAGCATGACAGCGTGAGATCAGAGTCGACTTCCTGGCAGGTCGATCCCATCTTGATTTCCACACCCGATGCGGTCGATTTGTTCAAATGGGGTTGCTTGAGCGTCGAATACTGTAGCGCACTGAAGGGTGACAACCGAGGATGGTGCGTTACGCGCCAAGATGGTCCTGAGCTAGCAACACGGCTCGCGTTACGCGTGACCGTCGGCCAATTAAGAGACCATTGCACCGCAGGCCCTCCCTGAGTATTACTATATTATAGAATGTTGCTTGCAGTATGACAGATACATTCCTCTCAGCCGAATTGCTCACGCGGCTGTGGGCCTAGAAGTCGAGGAATCAGGCTAAAATGGGTATTGTATGGCGTTGGGATCAGTCATTGAGGAGGATGATGGGAAATTGTACACCGAGGCTGCAGAAGAAAATATTTGGGCCTACCAAGATGATGGGCGTCTTTGGGAAGCTGGAACAACACTGTAGACACGATTTTTTGTCAAAATAGACTGATTTAAGGCCTCAAACCTTTTTCATAAAATCGTAGCAACAGGGGCCCTGTTATGCGTTACGTTCCCACCCTTAGGCAACATTTTGGGTGCGCGTTACGCGTTACGGTTGCTACCCTTCAGTGCGCTACAGTATTGCGATCGTCATCTGAGGCGTCTTGCATTGCCACACAATCGAGGAGAAAGGGTCGAGCTTGAGATGCAAAGAAGGAAGGGAGGAAAAGTACGGGAACAGGACAGATATAACTTATGATGCACCCCATTGAACAGCTGTTTGGGGTGAGATTCTGGTGCTCAGTCTCATCAGCAAGAGTGGGAGACGCATATCATGGAAATCAAGCAGATCGGAGACGACTCCAGAGGTCATGCTTTGAGTTTACGAGAAGTGAAGACACTGCAGGTTAAGCATGATGGCGTGAGATAAGAGTCGACTTCCTTGCAGGTTTATCACTGGTTTATCCCATCTGATTTCCACACCTCGATATGTCTGATTTGTTCAAATGGGGTTGCTTGAGCATCAAACATTGTGATTTGTTGAGAACATCCGTACTGTACGGTGGAGCGACGGGGCGAGGATCCAGAAGGCTGGCAACCGTTTCAAATGCTGACGATCAG
>JABCKT010006832.1:0-16070 GCA_018858115.1 Tephrocybe rancida | reverse complement strand
ATGCCTGCAACTGACGACTGCCGTATTGCAAAATTATAGTGCTCGCCCAGACCGGCCCATGTACCGGTGGAGCATGGTCCTGGTTGAGTCCTGGCGATGTTGCTTGGCCGCGCCGGGCAAAGTGGAAAAGTATGACTCGGTTATGACGTAGCCAGTCTTTCCGCCAGTGTTCCGACCCCATCTTGCTGTCGCCCCCGACAGCCCCCCAGCACACCATCCACCAGCACCCGTCCCGTGTATAAGCCCAAGGTTCTGAGCAAGATAGACGTATTGAGGAGGGCAGCTAGCCACGGTGGAGGCTTGAAGTTCGTTGGCATGCGAACTCAATATATCCTTTGCTTCTGCATTGCAAATTTAGTATTACATATGTCAGTGTAAATGAGACCGTTCACGAAGACCAATGTCGTTGTTCTTGTGCGACGCGCTCAATGTTCATTGACGAAATGCCGACTCCGAGTGCAGTCACCAGGTACTTCAAGGTCCCATACCGACAAGCTCTATTGCTCGGCAGTGTCATACCAGAGCTTTTGCAACAAAACATCACTGTAGCATACATGAAATGCAAGCCGCAGAGGCAAACGGCCGCAGAGACAGCATTTTCGATTTATTTTGATTTTTGCGATTTTTGAACTTGCGCAAACACGTGTAGACATCATTTTGTGAAAGCTCTGTAAACGTTCAACTCCGACTTGTTCCTCTTGAATGCTGATGCATCAGTGGCGCCTACTGAGCTATACTTAGGGGTGCGTCCTATGCTATACCCTCTCCAAATCGTGGTGCAGGATAGGTAGTATTCACAACACGGAAGTGCCTAACAACTTCCTCTACCAATTGAACATCATAAACGGCGAACCGAAAAGTGATACCCAGGGGGAAGGGGGTCTGTTTTTTTGGTGTCGCTGGTGTCAACGGGTTCATGATATTGAAGTGTCGAAGCGATTTCGGTTGAGAGAGGGGGGGGAGGGAGAGAGTAAGTGAGAGTGTGTAAGAGCGAGGGCGAGGGCGACTTGACCTAGAAATCGGCATTTAAACGTATTCTTGTAGGCTAATATTTTGAGAGGGACACGACTGAGACATGGAAACCTAAATCTCCCAAACGGGACACACAGATCAATGGCCGGATTCGGAATCGGTCTACATAAGGGTGCTGATAAGATTCTGCCTGAACCCACTTTTTTTTTTACCCCCACGACGTACCAGACTTTTGCATGACGGAGATCTCAGAGGTGCCCCAAATCGATATCGATGTCCACACTGCTCATGCCTACCCTAGAATGATGATCTTGACTCTGTACTTCGAACCACTCTGCTCCCACAGGACCCAGGATACTACGACTTAACGTGTCGAAGAATGGCTTGGTGGGATTCAAGTCGCTTTAAGTCATGGTTTCTCGAAAAGGGCTACACGCTGTACATCCGGCATCCTCAACATGAATTTGCTCCTACAATGTATCCACTCGAGGTCGAACAACGAGAGAGCGCATTCCCCTACGCCATTCATGGGGGGCTGAGCCCCGATGATTATATCGTTTCCCATCTTTCTCGGAACCACCGGCTATAGAGTGTGTGCGTTCCAAATTCTTGCATCCAGAGTTAACATTCTCGGTAGGGTGAAATCGCTTTGGCTCATGATACTCAAGCGCGCCATGTCGCCATCAAGGCCATATTGAATGGCAGTGGAGAGCTGCGAGTTCTCGAACATCTTCAGAAACAAGGAGTGCCTCTGTCAATGAACGAATTTCATCACGTCATACCTATCTTAGAACTTCTCCCTTGCGAGGGTCATTGGCTAGCTATCATGCCTAGGTAAGTTACTCCACGTTTTGGGAGTTGTCAGCTAATAAAGCTCGGGGACCAGATGGGGTGTCCTTCCGCTTCGCCCCCTATGTGAGAGAATGCACGAGGTTTACCACTTCATACACTGTTTACTGAAGGTTGGTAGCTTCAATTCTTTGGTCGCATAGATTCTCACTTCTATATTAGGGACTTAGCTACCTTCACGAACACAGGATAGCTCATGGAGTGCGTTCTCGAAATATCTCCTGCTTTGAAGCCCCCTGAACCTGATCCCGTCGTCATCACAGGACATCAGGACCGAAAACATTCTTGTCAATCACGTTGATAGGGGGAGTGAAGACGATATCAACCCCTATCGTCAGCTGCTTCGCTCTCAAGGTAGACTGACATACGCCCTGTTCGACTTCGATCAATCTACCATGTTTCCACCCTCAATGGCTCTCGACGAATGTCGCCTTCCCAGCAGGGTGTCTTTCGACACGTTGTACGATCAACACTCGTGACACGTTCCAAGGCGAGTTTGACTTCAACCCTTTCGCATTCGACGTTGGAATGCTTGGTGTTTTGTTCTGTCGAGAGTTTCAAGTAAGTCCCGATATCCATCACACATCTCATGACAAAGGTCCTTAGCGCCATGCGATTTAGCATCTTACCCCTGCCGCTCCGATGTTGGCTCCCCTATTCGACAAGATGACAACTCGCAATATCAGGCAACGATTAAAGGCTTCAGAAGCCTTACGGTTTTTCGACGAGCAAGTCCTCACGCACACGTCCGAAGAGACACCGTCTTCTCGGGTGTACAAGCCCGCTAGCCCATACTACGTGCAATTTGACTTCTACGACCGATGGAAGGGCCTTGATCCCGCGTTCATAGAAAAATGGGCAGAATATCGTGAACCTCCTGTGCCACTCCACGTCCAGCTTCTGCGATATGTGTGCGAATATCCGCGAATCTTTGATACCGTTAGTTATATACGCCGCTTTTCTCGATTTGCTTGTAGACTTGTATCTCACATACTCTGACGATATTGGCAAAAACGAGGTTCTTCTGAAACTCCATCAACTCAAGATCGCGACGCGACGCGCTTCTCCACCACGTGCTGCGAATATTCTGATCACTGACCCTGACATAGCTATATTGGGCCAGGGCAAACCTCTTACTGATCCCGTCTTGTCGTCTCCCCTCCACCAACACCAATTCCCGCGCCCTCCAAACTCCCCTCATTTCTATTATGGCTTTTCTGGATAAATTCAGGAAAGGTGCACAGAAAGCAGGTATTCAGGCCACTGCTTTCGTGCAGGCAAGCTCGACCAAGGTGGCCAGCGGCTCTAGGGACTTTGTGCAAGGATTCTCTCTTCCTGGAGAGGCAGATAAGGCAGCGAAAATCCTGGACAGCTTCTTAGGTTGGACATAACTCAAAATGTTTGTTCAATGTTACTCAAATGCCTGTCCTAGCCGATCCCGAACGACCTGAATCGGCGCTCAACTCGATACCCAAAGCTGTTTTGCAGGGTGCACGAGGTGCGCATCTTATAACTTGCTATTATAGTCTCTGACTGACAGATATCTAGGACTTGCCGTATTCCAAGTCCTCAAAGCTGGTTTCGTGTTTTCTGGCAAGGCCGGTTCTGGAATCGTCATTGCCCGTCTCCCCGACGGTTCTTGGTCCGCACCATCCTGCATTGCAACCGGTGGACTCGGGTGGGGCCTCCAAATTGGCGCAGACATCACGGACTTCGTCATCGTGCTCAACAGCGAGGATGCGGTGAAGGCGTTCTCGATTGGTGGAAACGTAACAATTGGTGGCAACATCAGTGCTGCGGCAGGTCCCATTGGCACTGGCGGAAGTGTACAAGCGACCCTCGCGCACCCTGCGCCCATGTTCTCGTACTCCAAGTCGAAGGGTGCGTACACTGCTTCCTGTTATTTTATCCATCCATCCATCATCCAGGATTGGAGCTGATACTTATGTCATTTCCCCCGCCTTATAGGCCTCTTCGCCGGCATGTCGCTTGAGGGTACCGTCCTCATCGAGCGCAAGGACGCCAACCGCGACTTCTACGGCTCACCTGTGTCTGCAAAGGATATCCTTGGCGGACGTGTTCCTCCTCCGGAAGTAGCATCGGGCCTCTACGAGATCATCGAGGCTGCAGAGGGGCTGGACGAGAGTGGGCTGCCTGAAGAAGCATATGTGCCGACGGCGGACGGAAACCATATAGCTGTTGGACGTGGAAACCATCACACTGTCTTCGACGCTGATCACTAAGCGGAAGAGGGAGTGTGTCAACTCATGATCAGTTCTTTATTCATTCTTATGCCCTGCGTACACTTTTCCAGCCTCTACATGCGTCCCCTTCGTACTCACCTGATAATATCTCTCATTGTACAACACGGATACCTAAACTTCTCTTCTGCACTTTGACCTAGCCTGGCACCGTCGACGAGCTCCGATTACATTACACGACATGATTATGGGTATTATGACAATTTCATATGAAAGCGATGTCTCTATATATGTGCTGCAGGAATCTCTACGTGTCCGTTGGTACTGTAGGGACCCAAGATTAGAGATACTTATCCCAGAACCCGGCTGTGCCATTAGTAGGTGCGGCAAACTCTCCGATCCCCAAGAGCTTGATGACGAGGTTGTAAATCTCGACGTTGGGGAACCGCTCCATGATGTATGTGTTGCTTGCGGTCGAATGCCAGTGATCCCCTGTTTGGGCCTTCACCCCAGACTGATGCAGAGCCTTGACGTCCGTAGAGAACGGTCCATGTGCGATGAACATCGCATGCATGGACAGCTCGCTGTTGTCGTATCCGTGGTTCTAAGATCATAATCAGACACGAACATGAACGGAAATAGCTATCAATACACACCCCTTTGCTCATGCCCGTATCGCCCTCCTCCTTCGTCGTAAGCACATACCCAATCTTCGGCACGACATAAATCGGTGCAATCCTCTCATTATTTGAGAAATGATATCTCTCTGGCATCGTCTCGTGCGTGTAGACACCGAACTTCTCCGGGTTCTCCGCCGCCGCCTTCATGAGAAGCTCATAGTAATGCGTTTCGTTCGACCCGGGGCGGAAGCGGATGCCCATGGAAGGCCAGCCATCCTCGTGCTCAATGTCGCTGAGGCCCTGTTCCCCGATGATGTCGTCCATGTACACGAGCTCAGGGTGTGATGTGTCCGTCATGCCGTGGTCGCTGACGAACACGATGTCGACAATGTCGGTAAGGTTACGCGCGTGCAGAGCGAGCTGGAGATCCTTTGCGAAGGAGTCGACTTTACCTAGAGTGCGCTAAATATGGGTGTTGTCAGCTTTTAACAAGGTGTGGATTGTGGTAGCGTTCTGACATTGACTCGGGCAGACATGGGGCCAGTTGCGTGGCCGGCTTGGTCCAACGAAGGCTCGTAAGCTTTGACAAGCAAATGACTATGTCAGAGAGATGTTGAATGCTATGAGACACTATGCTCACCCATGATAAGCTGTGGTCGCAGCTCGATGGGAAGATCGACCCATTCGAGAATTTTGTCGAGCTTCTCAGACAGCGGGACATGATCCCTCCAGGGCACGAAGTATGTCGAGCTAGCGCCGGTACGTGTCTTGGGAGGGCCTGGCCTACGTATCTGTGAGCTCCTATGTAAAGTTGATACACATTGTGACTCTCACCACATGAGGTTTGCTGTAATGACACCAGCCTTTCCTGCTGTCTCCCACATCTAAAGAACCGGTCAGCACAAGTCACACCGGAACGACATCCGACCTACTGGCTCGCCAAACCACCATTGGGGATCCCAGCACGAATCGATACGGTTGTAGTGGAATGTGCTCTGTGATCTTGGGTCCCAGAAGTTCTGCAAGTAGTTGAGCCTGATGATAACATTGAAAGTCTTGACGGTATCGCACATTTGCCACGATCCCATGAGACTCTGCGTGCAGGCCGGTCCTGTGTTGACATGTTAGACTAGAGCATGGAATAAGAAGGCTCGATGTTTACATTAGTGCCCAGTGATTTCTTTAGGTATCAAGGCTCAATTAACGACGTGTTCGTATCAATCCAGAAGCAATTGACTCACGGGAACGTCAATGTCTTTTACAATTGGTTAGTGTCATATGATCATAGCTGATACAGGTTGGGTGCTCACAGGAAACACAGGCTTCATGGACTTGGCTCGCAGCCCGTTCTCGCTTATTTGGAGGAGGTGCGGCGTCAAGCCGCGGTCCAAGTAGTCTGCTCTATAAATACATACGTGATCAGCGAACAGGAAAGTGAAACGTGCTGTGAGCACGAACCTGAGGCCGTCGATGGAGACTATGAGGACAGTTCGCTTGTATTCGTGTGTGCCATTGGAAAGCAGATTGCTGCCCTTGTGCCATCCCGAGAATGTGTGGCTCGTGGGGGCTATGGGGCCCCGTACAAGTGTCCGGACGAAGGCGCCTGAGACGAGGAGGGTAATGAAGAAAGCAGCAGTCCCTATTATCTTCTTCCGTGACCATGTGCGAGTGTCGGTCTCGCTGTCCTCTTTGGCTCCTGGGTTGGAAACGCCGGTGAGGAGGCCTTCTTCTTCCTCGACGAGTATTTGGGATTTATTGGACAACGTAGTCCAGGCTTTGCCCGTACGAATTGAGGATGCCATGTTGGCGAGAAACTTGGTCGTTTAAGAGGTCTCTGGTTAAGGCTGAAGAGCAGTTCTCGATGTTCGCGTAAGGAGTTACTTAAATGTAGTCTAGGTCCAGTTCTGACAGGGGTGATGGTGCAACGACAATAGGTGTAAACATTTCACTGATGTCAACGTCGATTTCGCCGCTTTTCGCGTCATGTTCTGTTCAGCGCTCAGGGCAGGATTTTGCAAGTCAAGGCAGAAGACATGGGGTCTGTATGTACCGTGTATGGTTCTGTACAGAAGGGAATGATATAGCCAATAAAAACAACTTCTTGAAATAGTCGCGAATTTATGGAAAAGTTTGAAAAAGTAGTTCATTCTTGTCAACTTGCAATGACCGACGATCTAAGCCTACATATCCAGACTCAATCAGCCAAAAGTTTTGTACATCGACACTTGTATTCTTCCAAGTTGACAAAGAATATATGTAGCGTGATATACAGATGGCCTGGGTTATTTGATTTGACGCGATTAATCCTATTCAGCCCACCCAAGTTAGAGAAACACAGACATCGTTGGACGTCGAGATGATCTCCCTGATTGAGCCCGCCAAGGGCGATAAACCCTCATTCGCAAGACATACTGGAAAGAGGTACATGGTCAGAGATGCCGTGGTGACTGGCTAAGTGCAAGCAAGACTTACCTGGCGACCCAGAAGCCTTCTACCACAGACCCGTTTGGACAAGACAACATAGTAAGCCTACATGGACCACAATTAAGTATTGTTAAGAAGTTCAATTATGGAGGCCGACGCACCGGAGGCTCTAACCCCCAATCGAAGCGAAAACCTAGACAGACACCGAAGCCCGTGCTGACGCCTCCAACTGTGAATCATGAGCACATAAGTATTCAAATGGTAGCAGAAAGACAAAGGACTCAGTACTCACTCCTATGAACTGTCTGAACCTCAGCTCCACAGCGGGGTACCCAATACCACAGACAGTAGCGTACCAAAGAAAGCCGTGACACAGCTCGAAATCAATCGATCGAGGCGCGAATTTAGGGCCGGCGCATCATAAGCACGCTGTCATCGATCTGGTTCTCCGCGGCGGCGCAGTTATCCAACGGCCCCAACCTCAGCAGCGCACAAATAGTCAAATAGTCTCGATAGTCGTAGTCGATGTGTCTCATTTATGATTATCAAAGGTACATAGTCGATCTGGAGAAGTTTTTACCTGAGCAATGTGTCAATATTCAAAGGTACCTCCATAGCTTCCTCGGGGCGTACAGTGAATGTCAGGATGTACACTCTTGAGTTGCGGGCACACGGCTCAGCCACAAATTATGCACACCAACACTTGTATTCCTCCTAGTTGACAAGGGACATAGTATGATATACACTGAATGACCTGGGTTATTTGATTTATGGAATCCATTCAGCCACCTCCCCACAGAGACATGTATGGTGCATATGAATGCCCCATGCATCACCCTAATGAGAGCACGCCTAGGGGGATCAGCCCCATTGAATTAGGAACAACTACAACAAGGCAATGTTAGAAATTACTGCGCAAACATATACCAGCGAAACTCACCTGGTTATGACCAGGTCAAAACCAGAGGTCCCGCAACTACGGCTATTTTAGACGAAACAACAGATTAGGCCTGCAAGAGACGAACATAAGTCGTTCAATATGATGGAACACCAACAAATGGCAGCAGTCCACGCACCACAAGTCCTGAGGCAGGCCCTGGGCAAGCACCGAAGTCCGCGCGAGCCGTCTGAAGCTAGGAAGAATGTGAGCACACACTTGGTCCCCCACAGGAGGAAGAAAAGCTCACTCAAGAAGACCGCAGATTAGACTCAGCTCCGAAGTTGTGGTACCTCAAACCACAGACGGGAAACCGCAGATGGTAAGGGTACCAAAGAAGCCCGCCATCCCGATGAAACGACCGGATATAGGCCGGATTTAGGGCCGGCTCAGAATCCTGCCAAGCCCACTGGCAGCGGCACGTTCCGTGTTCCCCACCGTGACTGACTTGGGTGGATTCTGCTACATACTCTCCGCGGTTTATGCCATCTGAGGTTCGCCTTATATATAAACATGAAGTTCTCCCCAACGTAGCACCACTCTCACTGCTCAGATAACCCATTTCAGAATAGGCCAGAGCTCAGTTTGCCTCTATTCAAATGCGCCACCTGTTCGGGCTCGGCTCTACATAACCGGCCACAAATTTGCACATCAAAACATAAATTCCTGTACTTGAGAAAGAACAAAGTGCGATATACAGGTGATCTGGGTTATTTGATTTTACAAAATGCGGCGAGGGCTCACGAGCAACTGGCTCGAGCCACGGCGACTCGCGAATCCTATTCGGCCACTTGCCCCAGCTTCAAACATACAAATGAACACCATGCATCTCTCAGTGTGGTAGGGCACAAGAGGGGTCGCGACTTCCTCCATAGCCTCGGACCCAAGTCAAGACATGTACGGATGCCACATATATCCCTGAGTGGGTAGGGCCTATGGGGGATTAACCCTCCGAAACTGCCGAATACAAGCCGATGTTAAAAAGGGGTGCCCACAGTCATGTCATGAAACGCACCTGAGAAGCACAGAGGCTAGCAACGACACTTAATTTGATAGACGAAAGGCGACAAGGGGAGCCTACGAAATATTTGAGAAATCGCTCGGAAGATATCATGAAGTCTGACGCACCACAGACGATCAGACCGGCGGGAAAGCCTGGAAAAGTTGTTAGCGCTTATGCTCAGAAATTACAAATAATGGTCGACGCACCACACAGTCGATCAGCGGGCTAACTCCTTAGAAGCCCTGTGCTGAAGGTTGTCTGCGATCATACCAAGGTGTAAGCTTGGAACCATCCCGCAAGCCGATAAAGAGCTCACTCAGAGACCCAGACAATCAGCTCTGCCGTTGAAGCACTTCCGAGCGGGGTACTCGAACACATAGGTAGGAGTATGTGGAGGTCGGGTGAAGGAAGCAGGAAGAGCGGGTTAAAGAAGCGAGCGATCTGAAGACAAAGGCGGCGGTGGCGGATTTAAAGGGGGGTTGTGCCGCAGGGAAGGGAAGTAATCTTGCGCGTGCAAGGATACTTTGGGATACGGGTGAGGAGAGAGGCAAGACAGCAGCGGCAGCGGATTGAAGAAGAGGTAGCTAGATTGTCTTGGGGAAATACATTGAAATAAACTCTTGGGCGGATAGAAGAAGCGGGGAAGGCGGGTTGAGGAAGGGGAAAGAGTCCAAGAGTAGTACTGGGGAATCATGACGTTCGAGGCACAGCCGATATAGTAGTGTGTGTTTAGGGCCAGCATATACGCGTCGCGTCGTGATCGAAACTTAAAATTGCCTCCGTCAATTCAACGCTTTATAATTCCAATGCTAAACATTATGTAATCTACAACTACTCTTCCGATATACGTTCAAAGAACTGTTTCAATGTACTCGCCAAAACCTCCGGCAACGCCTCAACATTCCTCAAGACCACGTAATACTCGAACGGGAAGGAGTCCAAATATTTCTGCAGCTGCAGTTCCATCCTGCCATCAACGTTCTTGAACTCCGCCTTGTCCATGGTTAGAATAGATCCCTGATGTGCGCCCTGCTGTACCGCCTTCCCGCCTGAGACATTTCCAGCAGTGGTATGGAGTGAATCGATAATGACAAAGACGATCATCACGCGCTGCTCCTCTGCCTTTCTGAGGACAGTGCGCAGGCGCTCATGGTCCTGGCACATGCCATCAGAGATGATGAACTGGAGTTGCCATAGGTCGGCGGCGGTAGCGGAGCTCATCGACCGCTGCTCGCGAGCCCTTTCTAGGACTTTTAGACTCGTCTCGACGAGCGAGAGGACATTAGTGGCCTTTTGGTTGAAATGGAAGGCGTTCATGACTTTGATGCCAGACTGGTCTGTGAAGGGACCTTCATCGAACCCATGAAGGATGTCAACGACCTCTCCAAATTTGGCAATGGCGATATCACCGGCTTCGAGGCGACTGAGGGCTTTGGAGACGAGCGCAAGGGTTTGATAGGCAAGATGAACGGAGTGGGACTCGGCCATGGATCGCGAATCGTCGATGGAAATCAGGACTTGGTACTCTCGCTGACTCGGCCGCGTGCGACGCAACCAGATCTTGTCTTTGGTGTAGTCGCTGGCAATGTAAGAAATGATCTTCTTCATGTTGAGACGCTTGCCAGTGCGGTAGTCGCCCTTCAGGCGTGTTGCGAGGGTGGGGTCCAGGATGAGGCGCAGCTGCTCGCAAAGCGCGTATGCCAGATCATGCGTGAGCGATTCGTATAGGCGCCACACTTTCTCTCC
Organism: Tephrocybe rancida; assembly: GCA_018858115.1. Classification (NCBI taxonomy): domain Eukaryota; kingdom Fungi; phylum Basidiomycota; class Agaricomycetes; order Agaricales; family Lyophyllaceae; genus Tephrocybe; species Tephrocybe rancida. The sequence continues at coordinate 5,318 of JABCKT010006832.1, read as the reverse complement.
ACCAGCGTCAGGGAAGCCATCAGATTGCCACGACCGAAGTTCAGCCTCGACAGCTTCATCAGCCAAAGAGTCCTCCATGTCCACATCAGCTTTGTGATTCGATATATCCGACGGGAGGGCAGGGTCATCTGTGAACGGGCGGGCGTTTTGCAGAATAGCACCCTCGACACCCTCGCGCTGTTCAGAGGCAGTAGGGTCCCCTTGAGGCTTCTGGTCCTCGGATGACTTTTGAACCTCGGGCTCGAAGGGCATGTCGATATCCATGGGGGCATATTCCGTATTTAGTTCGTCCCCGTCGACAAGCTTGAGATCGTTGAGCTTGGCGACCTGCTCCTCTCCAGCTGGGCCGAGGGCTTCCATGTCATGGTCGGCATCGTCAGGCTGGATGTACTCGACCTGTGATGGTGCATTGACATCCCCCATCTTCTCGCGAGGTGTGTCTCGCTGTTCGCCGCTGATGATGTCGTCGAACCGCTGCCTGATCTCTTTCAACGCTTCGCCGAGGCTTCGCAGTGGATTCGTAGAGGACTGGCTCTCGGGCTGAGAGGGCATCTGGCCTTCTTGCGCACCAGACGAGGCTGCACCAGCGGCTTGGGAGTCGGAGCTCGGGTCAGCTGGTGGTTGGTTTACTTCTGGCAACCTTGAGAGCCTGTCGGTAAGGCAAACATAGAGAATAAGAAGAAATAAATACGTACCCAGCATCGTCCTTAGTCTGGTTCTCCGCAGCTGTGTCCTTGCCTGCAGCGCCCTCAGAGCTACCCGCCTGTCCAGTGGCTGCACTTTCACCGCCTTCGTTATTCGGAACCTCTTCCGATGAAGCCATCCCATCACCAGCCGAAACATCAGGGCGAGCGACGGCCTGCTCCTCTTGACACTCGTCCCCCTTTTCGTCTTCGGGAGTAGCCTCGTCGTCTGCTCCATCGGCTTCAAGTGGCTGATTAGGGACATCAGGTTCTTCTTCGTCCATTTTCTCTGGCGCGTTGTCTGGGAGGTGATCCTCTTGGCCCCATTGATCTGTTGGAGTGTCGTCCGCTCCATGGTCATTATCCTCCATCTCACCCATCTTATCGTCCATCTCATCTTCGTCTCCTTCCATATCCTCTGGTAGATCGTCCCCTCCCATATCCATCTCGTCGCCTCCTAAATCCAAGTCATCGGGCAAGTCCAAAGTATTGGCATCTTGAACGTAGGGGTCCATGGGCGCCCCGCCGTCCTCAGGTTTGCCCTCTTCCTCCTCCGTCTGCTGCTGCTCCTCGTCCTCTGCCATCGGTTCGTCCTCCGCGCTCGCCGGGTTCTCTTTCGCCGCATCTTCTTCCTTATCCTTCCCAGCCTTCTCTTCCGATCTGTCCTTCCCCTCCTTCGCAACAACCTCACTCTCCCCTGATTTGTCCTCCGAACGGTCTTGGTCTGTCTTCTCATCCTGCTTCCCATCCTCCGGCCCCTTCTCATCTCCCCACATCTTCTCATCAACAGCAGAGGGATCGGTGGGATCGAGGTCGCCAAGTTGCTCGTCTGGCTCAACGTCGCTCTCGTTGTCGGATTCCTCGGCGCCGTCTTGTGATTCGTTGTCAGGGACGTCCTCCATTTCTCCTCCGAAATCCTCATTCATCTCAAGCGCGTCGTCCTCCTTGTCTCTGTCGTCCCTCTTCTCCTTCTCCTCCTGTGCATCATCACCCTTAAGCCCTTCGGCCTGGCTCTCGTCCTCGATCTCCTTGCTGACATTCTCCGTGCCAGAACCTTCGCCTAAGCCTACTCCGCCAGTGGACTCTTTCGTATCGCCTTCCGCGCCATCCTCTTCGGTGTCTGGCGGCTGGCAGAATCCTTGCTTCGACAGCGTGCTCATAACGGAGCAGAGGACGAAGTCGAGCTTGAAGACGGCTTTGGTCCATTGGCTATGGGTCGCTAGTTGGTCCTTGACAAGCCCGATATACGAGCTGAGGAATGGCATGATGCGTTGCAGGTTTTCGTTGCGGCTTTCGGGGTGGGCAATCAGGTAGAGAAGAGCATTATCCAAGGAAGAGATGACCCTATCGATGCAAAGAACTTGCGTCAAGTCCCGGACGATGTGATGGTCTTTCGTGAGGTAGTGATCATTGTCCTCTTCCTCGTCCTCATCGTTCTTGGGAGTGGGTTCGGGGCATTTAGTCATTAGATTTTGGACGGTGACGAGGAGAGTATTGATGAGGGTGTCGATGGTCTCTTGAGAGGTCGAAGGAGCTGATGTTGAGGCAAGAGAAGGGATTTCTTGAGACATGAGCCATTCGTTCACAGACCCAAAGAGGTATTGAAGTCTGCGGTTTTTTATGGCCCAATCCCCCAATGTTTTTGAGACGCCTGAGATATGGTTCTGAGCTTCAAGAAGAGTCTCGTGCTCATCTGGAAAGGGGAAGATCGACAATCAGTACAATGCTATCCCAGAGAGTAAATAAGTACCACTCACTATTTAACAAGATGGGCAATGTGGTCAGCGACATATTCTCGCCGATCCCGGCAACGCGACTGAATAAGACTGATACCGATCCTCCCACAGCCCTCACTTCTTGAAGGAGCTGGTCAGAGACTCCCAATTTCGGTTGCAAAGCATTGTAAGTTTGCAATCCTGTTAAGACCTCCTGTAGCGCATCCGACAACTTGCTCAGGATGTTTCTGATGGCGTCCACGCGATCGACGATATTCGGGGCCGTATGCAGCACGTTAGCACCAGAGGAGAGTATTCGTAAGCGTGCAGTCATCCTGTTCAGCTTGTGGTACTGTTCCAATGCAATGACTAACCTATATTTCGTCCATCAGTCAAATATACAAATGCAGAACGGTGCTGCCTACCGCGATCTCAAGTCAATGCCCATTGAGAATCCGGACTCGATGAACATGATGCCCCTTTGGAGCTCTCGAGTCGTCAAATCTGAGTGGTGATTCGAAGTTGATGAGCGGAGATCGGGGAGGAGGCCATGGAGTCGGTTGAAATAGTCCTCTCCCTTCGTCGTCGACAAGAATGTTTCGTTGACCTCAGGCATGATTGGCTGTTCTCTCAGCCACAGAGAATTGGCGTTCTGACGTAGAACACCAGGCTTGACATTGACCGCAAATCCAGCGCGCTTCAACTCTTTCAAAAGATCACTCCACGCTTTTCGCTTCCTGACTAACAACGTCTTTTGTTGCTTTCGGCGCTTCTCTGCCTCGATGTTGGAGGGAACAGAAAGGGCTGCAAGTTCCTTAGCACCAACGATGATATCCACTGCAAGATCGTCCGCGATTTGTGCAGATTTAGAATGAATGAAGGATCGGATGCGACCTGTGATAAAGTTGTCGAACTTCTTGAATGTCGACGCCAACTTGACCAGATGATCGGACGATCCGATACCGAGGTCGCCTTCGGGTGGTGGTGCGGTAGAAATCGGGTCTAGTGGTACGGTTTCGAGGGTCAGAGGCTTTGTTTCTGGGGTGTCGGCTAGCTGAGGATGCATCCGATCCGAAATGGGTTGTCTAAGAACATCTCGGAATTTACGAATAATCTTGTACAGTTGATGATGGGTACGCTGCGCGCTGGCTTTGAGGGCTTGGACATTGATATCCTTCCAGCTCGCCAGTTTGATGAAGCCTCGAATTTCCTTTTCCAGTGTCGCGCGCTGTTCCGCTAAATGGCTTGAAATTTGGCTGGAGGAAAGATCGTAGTAATTCCTTGATGATCTCAAAACGCGATGAACACGGTTCAGAGCGGACTTCTGATCGCCAGTCTTATCTAGGGAGAGACGACGAATGAAGATTTCGAAGCTTTGAAGCAGGCGCATTCGCGCGCCGAATTCTCCGAGAGGACTGGTTCGGATAAAGTCGTCCAGAAGTGGAATCAAAGTTTCCAGGTATTGCCCAACACGATCGGAACCATCTTCTCGGTCGCAAGAGTCTATGGGCCCGCGAATGGTTGCATCGTACAACCTGAACCACCACTCATTCACTCCTTCCGCAAAAGCCTTGGACTGCGATTCAAGGAGAACTTGCCAGCAGGACAGCTCGAGACGTCGCCAATCTACGATGAGCCCAATCAAGCCCTGCTGATTGGACTTCAGTGTTCTCTCGGTTGGCATAGATCTCCCAATCTTCGGTCTGCAAGAGGAGCTGCTCGAGGGCGGAGAGGATTTTGGCCACAGGGCTATGGAGGTCCAGGCTCAGGACAACATCACAACGACTTCTGAGGTGCTGAAGTACCATCTGATCAGGCCATTCCTGGATTATTTCATCCAATCGGCTCCTCATGGTAGAGACGATGGCTGCTGCCTTCTTCACCTGTGGCACATTCGGATCCACATAGAAGTTGTAGGCGCCTCCGCCAATGACAGGAACGTTCTGAAGAGCAGTCACGCGATCGTTGAGAAGGAGGAACTGGGATGGAAGACTCTCGTTATCCAAGGTATCCGGAAGGGAGGATGAGGAGGACGATAGAAGTGATGCCAGAACAAACCGTCGAACTTGGTTGAACTTGGTGCCGTCGCCGGACAGACCATCTGTTCCAAACAAACTATGATGAAGTGCCACAAGTTCGCCCGTTTCCGCGGGCGCAACCAGAACAGTGGGCCGTGCTGGTTTCCGAACATCGTTAGTTGCTTCTGGATCAAGGGCGTCGTCGAAAGAAGGGAACAATTCCATAAATTCTCTCTCCTCCATTACGGCTTCCCCGATGTCATCGTGGTCCAAATTTTTGCGCCTGTATAACGAAGATGCTGCCATTTCTGCCTCCTTCTCCTTTGCGCGGTCAATGAGCCAGAGGCGAAGAGTTTGAGCATAAACTACTTCAAGAGCTGACATATCCAGACGCCCGAGTGACCCTTCCTTTGCCACGGCCGACAAGGTAAGAAGCAGATGTCGGAATGGTGCTACAGCAGACGGTCCTGCGATCCCAGCCTCCTTGCACAAACTGCCCGAGCTGCGGACTGAAGGGAATGCAACGAGCGCGGACGCATGCGTCGTCATGATTGGAGATGAGTTAAAAGATGTATGAGTGACAAGGCGCAATCCCATGCGAACGTAGAGGATGGCGAGCCGGAGCGGAGTGCTCAAATCAGCGTAATCCACGTAGACACTAGACAGTCGATGGCAAAACCCGGCCATCGTTTGTTGTAGAACTTCTTCTCGGGGCAGGCCACTCTTTTCCCCAGATATCAGAAGTTCGACCAGTTCTTGAACTCTGGAGTGCGAGAGAACGTAGTTCTGGAACTGCACAACTTCTGACCAGAACATGTCTAATCGCGCGACGTCATTACGTAGTGGGAGGTTTGGTGCAGAGTCCAATTGCTGAGTTATGTCGTCGTAAATCTGCTGAAGAT
>JABCKT010006831.1:0-16084 GCA_018858115.1 Tephrocybe rancida | reverse complement strand
GCCACGGGCCCAGTCGGACTCGGACGTTTGGGAACAACCAACATGTACGACGGTCACGGTAATTCGACTTCGGTCGGAGTTCAAAGTTGTAATCGTGTCGGGCCCGGCCCGGGAACGCGTCAAACACTCCGGGAGTAGGCTTCTTAGTAAATCTCGACTCCGAGGATCTTGTCAGGACCTCTGCAACTTGATGCCGCAGTGGCAGCGTGGCGTATCAATTACTTTGATCTTTGGTAGGTCTACTGTGACGCCATCCAAGGGACGCCCAGTACGACTTTAGGAAACCAAGTGATAATCTCTCAAAACCCGTTTAATGATTGTACTAGGATACACTCCGGGACTACCGTGACCGTCTTGGGTAACGGCCAAATTCACCTCGAAAACTCACCTTCAGAAGCTACCAACTTGAACCAGCTTAGTAGGAATATTGACCTCTACCTCCTCAACTTTCATCACCACTACCGTAACGGTTTCTTGAGAGCTACTACTCGGACCTTCGATGCGGCGCGCTAGAATATGTCCGTCACCATGGTGGCCATCCTCGACTCCATCTCTGCTCGCAAGCTCTTCCTCGTGAGCTGAATCGTCCGGCTCTGTCTCAACATCGGACTCATCCTCAGCGAGTGCCATGTAAACCACTACCGTGATCGCAAGGTGAGCATGATTCAGGTCAACTGTCACGGTAACAAAGGCGAACTTACTATGGTCTTTATATTTAGGGACGATTCTAAGGGCATCCCATAGGTTCCGATCGAACGTGCCACGGGCGGGCCATGGTTGACTGAACTCATCGGATAAGGGAGGTTCACCGAAGATATGAAAGAAGATTGGCGGGGTCGGCATCCAGTGCTCGGGAAGTATAGGTATCTGGTACGGCGCTGCTGGCCCGAAGCGGGGAGGCTCTGTGATTCCATCATAGCCTGAGAATATTTGGACGTTGTATTCTGGGACATAATCCCTGCCATACCACTCCGCTGCAAAATATGCGAGAAAGCCGTCGGGATCATAGCCGAAGGCATTGAAGTCTGCGCCTCGAATTGGCATTTGTGTCGGTGGGTGCTTAGTTGTTCAACTCGAAGGTGGTACTGTGCTGAAGCACTCTATCAGTGGTCATTGTGGAGTGCTTTTAACTACTAGCTGAGGCTTATGTCACTTTCTACGGCGCCCCTGCAACTTCGACCTGTTCAAGGCTGGCAAGCGGATCCGCGGTTCAAGTTCAAGCTACTATTTCCGAAATTGGACCAACCCCCGGGGGAGGCGAGACTCGGTACCGCTTACGCCGGGCGTGACTATTGTTTGGGCGGCGCATGGCCCTAATTTGGTCTAATCTAGGCTTGGCCACGATGTTGGTACCGCCTCCGCTCCCCATGGAGGTAAGAAGAATGCAGTTGCGGTTCCGCGACTCGGAGATACGGAAAAACGCGGTGCGATGCCACACCGTCCAGGGTTCAGACGCCCTCAACTGACAGCACTACTTAATGGGCGCTCATCATGATGTTTTCATAATTATCCAGTTCACCCATTTCCTCACCTCGACACCTTTGAAGTTCGCACTTATTACTTGAAGATTAAGATGTCCAGCAGATCTAGAGCACGGCGGCAGAATCTGATGAAGAACATACTACCTTCGAGTCTGGCCTTCGAATCGGTGCACGCAAAAAATAGTAAGCCCATGCCTTCAATTCATGCCCCTGGCCTGTATCCGGGAGTGCACAGAGCCCACGTGAACTTTCTTCCTCAGTACTCGCTCGGATCCTCTAGTCAGGATGGGGCGTCACTTTGGTCGCATATTTTGTGCCTTTTCCACCGTGCGCATCGTCATTACCAACGGATTACGCCGTGCCGCTCTGGGCGCCGAAGCATTGAGCGCCTTTCTGCAGCAAACTACTCACACGTTAGTCGTTCCTTTCCCCAGTCCAATTGATCGCGACTTTCCTGACTTGTACATTCATTTGAAATTATGTTTAGGGAGCGGCGGGAGTATGACGTTTTCACCAGCCTACTTGGGATGGATGAAGGCAGACTCGAGAGCCATATCGAAAAGGCCGATTCTACAGAGGAAATTCACAACCTCGCCGACATGGTGCGTGTGAAGCGTAAAAATTTCGTGGAGAGGGGAGCTGACATATTGTCGGGACGTGGTAATAGATCCAGAAGGGCGCCGGTGCCTCCTGTGCTGACGACACAAAGAGCATGAAAGGAGCTATCATAGACTGGATTACGCCACCCGATGGGCACCTCACGCCTCCTCTCAATAGACGCCTCAAGTCCACCCGAGGATATCGCCACGAGGCTACTGGAGCCTTACTTTGTCCGGCCAATCTTGACTGGAACGATCCCCAGTAAGCTCATGCCAATAGATACAGAATTATGAATGCTATTTTTGTCCCATTTGGCTAGGACAAAGGAGAAGTTAGCTAACGGTCTTTTGATCGTTGCCGGCCATAGCTGGCCACTTTTCCTGTATGAAAACTCTAAATACGATCCAGAAAAGCCATGGGATGGACTACTCAAAGGCAAAATTCTGATTACGGTGCGTCAGTTTTGTTGGTCACCCCGCTGCCGCTCAGGTCCCACCGTGACCGTGTACCGTTACGCTTGGCATGCGGCATCATGATATTGACCTCGTTATTCTAGGCTTTCAAACACGTGTTCATCGCCCCAAGCAGTGTTGATTCGGCAGACGATGTTGCTGCCAAAGGAGGCAATGCACAAATCAACGGAATGAAGCATGTTACCAAAGCGTCCCTTGTGTATATTGCGACACAGGTACATAGTAATGTTCCACATCAAATACTTTGTATAATGGGCTCACAATGATTGTCCAGGTTCGGTTTGCCCTTTCGTCAGCCTCGACTTGGTCTAGAACCGACAAGGATACTGACTCAGAAACATTTTATAATTCTTTGATCACTACACTTGAAGACCCTAGATTCGCTGTCGAAGTGAATGACATAATTCGTTGGTGGAACCAGTGAGTGCCGCCACCGTGCTTCCACCCATCCAGTAATGATATAAAGTCTGACCTTTGGTCCCTATATCACAGCAAGATCTTCCCGCATTCCAAACCTGACGCCGTCGTTGTACCTGTGACTGGTAGCCCGCTGGACCGTATTTTGCAGCAGCAGATTGAGCAGGAATTTCAAGCTGCAGGTGCAGCCGCCTCCGCCGCCGGGCCCGGGTCTAGTTCTTAGTAATTACTCTACAATAGTTCAGGTTCACGGCCCGAATTGGCCAAAGACGGATGTTAGTCCCGCACTTCGAAATGGGTCGGAGCATAATGATTATACTGTAAATCGGAAACGCTTGAGGTCACTGAAGATAGTAATATGGCAATGATATTGGACGTATCTGAGTATGCATATGGGACCACAAGTTGTAATAAATATTATACAAGTACTATCCAACAGTAGGCCAATTTCAAAAACAAAGACGAGGCGATGCTGTTCCGAACAAGAGTCCGAAGGGGCCAAACTCAAGTCCTAACTGTTTCTGGGCTAAATTACAACAAAGAATTAGAGAACATGAAGTGAGACAGGGTAAGGATACGTACCTAGAGTGCTCAACAGACGACGACCTGCGGTGACGGTGCGGCCAGACGGGCGGCGGCGTGAGGTGAGGGCCCAGTGATGCCGTACGCAAGGTGTGAATATGCATCCGCAGATTCGGACTCAGCGTTGGCCTGGAGTTGGAGGGTGGTCAATTTACTCCTGGAGTCTACAAGAGCGGTCTCGATCGCGAGAAGAGAGGCCTCGTACTTCGCTCTCTTCGCACTGGCCTGAAGATGCTTGCGTTCGCACAAGTCAAACCGGGAACGGAAGGTGTCGATGAGGAGGGTATTTTTCTCCACAGACGATGCTTTGGAAATTTCTGCAGACGGAGTCTGGAGCTTTATCGCACTGAGCTTGCTCCTTAAGTCGGCAGCATCTACTCCAGTTTGCGAATGTTGAAATGCGTCAGCCTTGATCACTGGTCAATATTCACGGGCAACTGATTTGGAACAAAAGCTCTCACCATGGGATATTCAGCCTTCTCGACGTCTGCCAACAACTTCTTGGCTTCTAAGAGATCCCTTGCACACCTGTCTTCCATGAAGAGGCAATCGTTGTAATTTCTAAGAACCTTCTCATACTGCAAGTCCGTGTGATATCTGAGCCGATACTAGGAGAGTATTAGTATGTAAATGGTGGAAAGAAAAGCTCCTGACGTACATTGGGAGCATCAACCCAGGCCTTGGGTTTAATTCCATGCGGGGATTGAGCATACTCGTAGGGTCCTGTGTGGCGATGGCCTCGAACTCCCAAGGGTTGACACAGGAGTTTAGGCATAGATGAGAGATGGGAGTAGTATGGGGGATGAGCTCACGATGGATTCAAGCAGTTACGACTCAGAGGAAACGTGGGGGTTCGATGCACCCGGTAATGGCATGGGACTTGTATGCCAGATGGGTGACGACTCAACGATCGTTGCGGAGGATCAAATTCAGGACCCCGAGACGTAGATTACACATACTAGATCACGGTAAAATCTTATTTGGCAAATAATCCTCCAACTTGAAGAAGTTAGCAGACGCTGAATCAGACGAAGTTGAGAGCAGTGACCGTGAGTCGTTGATGACACTTGGCTTCATCGGACCTACCAGAAACTGTCGCGTTTGTGAACCGAACTTCCGAAGTGAGTTTTGAACACCAGCCTCAAGAGACGTGGAAGACCAACTGCCGCTATGTCACGCATAGTTACATACAGGTACTCCAGAGAAGAGGCCCACAGAATCCTCCTCGGAGCATCTTGAACTTGGTGAATACTCAAACGGATGGTCCACTAGCCGCAATGCGCGTATTCTCAGATGGCAAGCCTGTCGCGCGAAAATGGAAAAATCGGATCTTCTGGGGTCCTTAGTATAATGATGGCGTTCATCGCGGGTATAGTCGGCCATATCACGGACTCACAGACCGTTGGGATACTCTGAAAGTCACCCACGGTCACCGACATGGGTGGAAGTTCGTCCTCACAGCTGTTCTAGTCCCTTACCCCGGGTGTCAGGTGTCACAACACGGGATGGATTCGACTCAAATTCGGAACCGAATCCGAATTGTCTCGAGTCCATTCATCTACCGCAACCAAGTCAATTCCAGCATGACCACGCTCCAGGAAAGGGAGCCTCTTGCAGGCAGGAACTTTGAACAAGGCACGCGCCGCAGCCACAGATGGGTGATTCGGAATCTTTCTCTGCTTCTTGAACATTATGTAGCAGGAAAGCCCTTTAACAACTCGACCAGGTTGACCGGTGATTGTACAAACAAGCTCGCGAGGCGCGCTTTCTGCCTCTACGCTTGTTCCAGTGGCCTGGGTAAACTTAAGATAGGTAGACCTGATTACTATGATCACTACTGCTGGTATAAAGATACGTTTGAATACTTCCTTTTCGGACGTATTTTAACTGCTAGCTTCTAGGAGCCATGCATGGACCCGATGGTACACCACACTCACCACGTCCCCCTCATTATCTCTACCTCCAGTGCCTAAGCATCACGTAATGTGACTCCGGGCGGTCTGGTACCACAAACAACAGCGCCCAGGATATGATCCTAGACGGACAAGCTGCGGGATGGAAGCACAGCTTGAACCAATGACTACGAAGGGGTGGGAGGCTGATGATGGATGCGGGCGGGCAGAATGGGAACAAACCTTGTTCTAGAGCAGTGGGAATCAATTCGATAGGTCCACAGGGTCGAGCATAACCGTACGTTTGCATCAGCTCTATCCCATCCCGATTGACAATCTTGTTCTCAGAACACCCCACGATGCAGCACTTCTTGCCCTTGCCCCGTGCCAAAGGCCCAAGGACGTGCTTGCATGCACCACATCACTTTAGGACGCTGAGGATGTCCTTGAGGATCCAGGGCGAGGCTGTGGTGGTGACAGTGACAGCGATGGAGGCGGCTGTTCGATACATGCGGTGTACTCTCGAAATAGTGCATAGGCTTGTCAGGCCCTCAAGGCCTTGCCGGCTACAGAAGGGCAGGCGATCGGAGGTCGACCGTGAGGAAAAACTGCAGTTGACACGCAACGATACCTGAGGGAAGGACAATAATTGGTAAAGTTATGGCATCCGTACGTGTATTTTACCGCCATAAAGATACAATGAAAAGGAACCTGCAGACGATCGTGACCCAAAAGATGCCAATCGAGTGTAAGTACTTCAGAGGTTGCGCTAACTTCTTGATCTGGTGGTTGAGATTTCAAAGAGCTGGGAATTTCCGACTCCCGCAGTCAAATCGCAGCCAAACTGCTGGGATCGTTTCAGGGCCTACTAAATCGTCACAGCCCCCGGACTTCTCATAGTAGCTGGTGGCTCAACGCGATCGAAGAAGCTTCACATTGCCAATCACAATCGACATTGAATGCAGAAGAGCATAGTACATTTCCGCTCTATTGCTAAGGGCCGGCACGAGTTTCACTCAGATCACAGGCACATTCGCGGACTCGCCACTCTCTGATCGCAACTTGAAAGTGCTCCTGCTTCTCCGAGCGAGACAGTAAGCGTTAAATAGGGTATACCATGTAGTACGTACCCCTCTTCTATTAACTTGGCCCCTCTTCTTTCTGTTCGCCATGAACAGAAATCTAATAGAGCTACTGCCCATAGGGCCCAGTTTCCACACCTTCAATTCCATCTTACTTCGCCACTTGGTGCCTGACTTTGAATTGATGGATACAATCCCAACGATTGACCAAGAGCAGCACTGGAAACTCACATGTCTAGTGAGTGATGCCGTCTCGTTGTCACCACCATGATGTCATATCGCCCTGATTCGAACGCCACGATACAGCGCGTCATATTCCCGGAGCATAGCGAAGACGCCGAGTTTGAACCTGAGCTTTGGGCCGGGACGTGGTTCAAACTCAAGAATATGCTTCCGTCATTGCTGAACCAGATGGCTTTAGAATACAGCCTGTCACTCCCGGAAGGTGCCGATCCTCGAAAGGCGTTTCTAGACTTTGCCGATTATGCCCTGCAACTTTGTACGTCCTACTATGTTTAGACCGTGTTCCGAATCATGATACCAATCCATCCGAGTCTGAAGCCCTTCTTCTTAGATTTACCAAGTTTTCTCCAAGGGCTCCCGGGCTACGAGGACGAGGACGAGGACGATGACTCGACTCCGCTCCGCGTTAACAAAATTGACTGTACATTGACGCTTTTCACGAGGCATTCAACGAACTCACTACCGAATTATGATTTTCAGTTCTTCATGATGTCATCAATATTATCATGTTTCCACCACCGCCCAGTGAGGAGCGGGAGATTGTGCTTCCTCCCGACGCTCTGAGTGCCGTCAAGAGCTCGATGCTCGTGGATTTTTCAAGCAGTTCCTCTCCTTCGATCACGGGTGCCATCGCGGAGACTGTCGCCCTTGTAAAGAGCTCCGCCTGGCGGACTTCTGAACGGAATAAATCTATCCAAATAAACCATCCCGACGAGCCCGTTCTCTGTCCCGACAAGACGACTTATCGCACCGTCATGACACACGACGACCTGATGACGCCACGCGATGCCTTCATTTTAGAACGTGTCAAGTCCGTTTGCGAGGAGATTGACACCAGTGAGCTGATAGCTGTCCCGAGCCCTTCCCATTGGCAAGTTACTGATCTCGCGGTCCATCTGGCAGGTTCCGGCCCACCACAGATGCCCATGCTCAACTCTCACCGCCCCTCACTCACCCCGGAGCTAGATAACTACCTTCCGGCATCTCTCAAGGCCGCCGCAGCATCAGCACCAGAAGACAAACGGGCCCCGGTCGTCGAGGCGCCCTATTATCGAGGACAGCAGGACGATCCCCACCTCTTGGCCAAATCACAGGAAATGCGAGTCGCACTCACGTCCACGGGGCGATGGCCTCTGTTGATCAGTATGGCCCTCCTGATGTTCAGCTCGATGGTGTCGCAAACGTGCGGCCTTGTACCCCACCTTGGTTTGGACATTGAACTCATACTGGTCCTCCTGCGTCAGGCCGCATCTACCTTACCCCTCCTGAAATATGGCTATTTCTTTAATGATGATATCAGCGGACATCAGCGGGTTCTGAGAACTGCCTACGAAAACAGGGACCAAACTGGGCCACCAGAGGGTTTTAGTTCATGGGGTGACGTCTTAGATGCAATTGTATCAAACCTAAATCAGGGAATGAATAAACTGGAATCATCGGGTGCGTTGCGATCCCTCTCTACTGCTTCTACTGAGACTAACTCTTTTCAAAAGTTACCATTGCCGTTGGGCGCTTTTCGTCAGGCCTTCCGGTCAAGATCATCACCGTTTTATTCGGCACCGCCGAGGATCCATCGCCAGCCGTCGTGAAAGTGGTAAGTGATAATAGTGGTAACTTCGTGTGGGCTAGTTTGACGCCATAGGCCTATAGGTCCTCCATGGAATGTCATTGATACGGAGGGATTTCTTCACCTCCTCCATCGTGCCCGTTGTTAAATATGCCGTCGATATTGCGCGAGACCCTGCTGCCTGGGAATATTTCTGCTGGCAAGCATACGCTAGTCACTTCGCCCACGGCGGTGTTCGGGGACAGTTAGAACCATTGGCACGGCCTCAAGTTTCGCACCTGACTCCACCCGTTCCACTAGTGCCTTCAACAGTGACGAACACATATGACGCCGTCGAAGCAGGAGAGTCAGGGCTACCTTATGCAAACAAGTTGCAGGGTATCCTCATACGAAAGGTCGGCATCAAGAAGACCTACTCCGCTGCCGCCGGATACGACCCAATCATGCGCCTGCAACTGAGGAACGCTAGTACCTACACTAATCAGCCTGCCAGAACGGTTGCTCTTCCGTTCACAATGCACATGAATTTCGATTCTATCTCTAACCACGTCCTACACATCCTCATCAAAGTCCTGAAGCTGAAGCACAAGTATGTGGTTCCGTATCAGCGGGGCATATCTGTCCAGCCGGAGCTCGTCGACTACCTCGTCGCGCAGGTGCGCAACATATGTCTCGACAACGGTGGCGGCGGCTTCTGTGCGCACCATAGCAGCTTCCAAGCTGACAGCTTCCAAACGGCTGTGTATGCGACGTTTGCTCCATCTATTCAGCAAGAGAGGCAGCGTCTTCGTCACCTCACCGAGATGGAAGCCCTTTCTACCGCCCCCATCACCAGCACAGCTTTGCTGCATGCCAGAAAACCGGCCCCCTATGTGTGGTACCCTCTTTTGGGGCACTTATACCCAGCTCCCGGCAACAACCTCCCCCCTGACGAACCGTCTACGAACAGAATCTCCAAATATACCTTTGGAAGCTGTGTCCTTCTCAACTCCTTCAGGCTTGGGAGATCGGGGAACAACAGCGACAGCGACAATAACAGCAGTGGCGGCGACGACGGCGACATTGACAATCGTGGTGCTATGGGGAGCGCGGTCTCGGTTATCATGTCCCGGCGGCGGAAAAGAATCATGGGCTTGCTGTTGCATTGAGGACATAACCATGATGGTCTCTGAGTCCGGGGATTGGTCAGAGTCCGAGTCCGAACTGGCCACCGTGTCACACACCACGGTCACGGTGGTGTTGGGTTTTCGAGATCCTGAGGTACTTTTCTCTGGCACATGGCAGCCGCAATCGCGACGGTCGCTCTTATCGCGTAGGGCCGCCTTCTGATTCGGATCCTTTTTTCCATCTTATGGTCAAACTCGTACCGTCACGGTGACAGATTCTCAGAGTATTTACTAGTACTTATTTTGTATCAGTTCAAGGCAACTTCGTACTACCGTGACCATACCGTCACGGTGTGACCGTGATTGTCAATTAATTATGCATGATCATCCTAACCTACTAAACTAACCGTCAATAAGCCAAAAGTTCCGAGTCTTGAAATTCGAGTTGAGCAAACAGCCGCGATGATCGTTCCTCCGAGCCAGGCTGCACTTCCGAGCTACCGTCACGACACTGCGTACCGTTGTTGAGAAGCTCCTACTGTCGGTCTCTACGGTCAAGGCTCTCTTGGATGCCGAAAACTCGTTGCTGACTCGGCAGCAGGCTCAGGCTAGAGAGCAAACAATTCCGAGGACTTGTTAGCCTGAGTGCGGTCACCCAACCAGTGAGCCCGAAACGAACTACGTATAAACGACTCGCTCAGTGGCATCCCCGGTTCTCTAGCCAGGGTAACAAGTTCATGGTACTCCCTTATCGCTCGTCCGATGCATTCTGACACAATTTCCAGGTTCTTGCTGCGCAAGTGAGGCTCTTCCAAGAACTTCACACTGCAGCGACCCGCACTCTACCGTGACGATGTATACCCTGTCGAGTTGCTCACACTCTTTGCCGATAAGGGGGCTGTGATACAAAACCTCAAAATTGCGAACCATGAGGTCAAGGTAACTTCGACTTGGTTACGCCTTGTCTTCGCTACTCACAGATGCCGTCGTAGACCGATGACATGATCGAACAGCTGGCGCCTTTGCTTCTTCCAATCGATACTTTGTTAGCCCATCGCTCCCAGGATCCTTTCGAAAGTGTTTGAGATTCAACGGCCACAAGAGGGTGAAAAGGGTATCCTTGCGGAGTACAAACGTGTTGGTTCAGCTGTACCCATCAGGCCATAACGTTGTGCACGCCTTCACCCCGTGTTCGCTGTGGGAGTCAAAAGGCGATGTCTTGCTATACTCTGAGGTGGTGCGTGGATTGTGGATACCACGGCTGTTCGTCAATGTGACTCCAGGGCCTAAGTCTGCTTGAGTGGATGCTGGATTTCCGTCTCGAAGCATTCCACGCGTGCGATCGTCTTCCAATCTCATTTTTGACGCCTCTACATCCTTGATCGTTGCTGCATCATCCCTGAAGGCCCGATTTGCATCATTTGACGAGGACAGCAATAAAGTTTGGGAGCCAGAGGAAACTCATACTACGAGCTAGGCGCCGCGGAACATTTTGGCAAAGCTATCAACCCTGTTCAACGTCAACTCAGTGAGTGGCATACCACATCGTGAATGGCCTCGGTTTCGGCCAATGTGGCCTGTCTTGTAGGCCTTGCTCAGAGGAAGACGGACAGTGCGAAAAGTCTGGCCAACGAAATCGCTATCAAAAGTTACTTTTCTGGAGAGGCTGCCAGCAGGAGTTCGTTTGGCCTGTCATCAAAGTACGTGATACGCGTAACGCGTTTATTACATTGACCTTACACACCCTATAGTTCCAGACAAGCTGGACAAGTTGCTCTACCGTACTCAGCTGAAATTCACGCTTTGAAAAAGTAGCCACGTACCACCGAAGATGTGCTGAATAAGAGCAGTTCCCTTACCGTACAAGACTCGAAAAGGCTCCTATTCAGCTGTGCTGCGGCATTACTGTCTCTGGAACAGGTTTCATGGTTTACTGCACCACCTCGTGGCATTACCGTTGAAAGTTGTCACGTCACCTGCTATAGCTGCCGGTATTGAAGCCTGGACTCAGACATGGGTTATTTCAATCACTCCTGACTTTGGGGTGGCTCTTCGGGTGATAAAGCTCCTTTCTGCATGGTCGGACACAATCAAGCATGTGAAAGGGATGTTTTCTTTAACTCCCAGGTGCGTTTTGCAGATCGCACTTGCGTTCTTGACATTTATCTTTTTGAAACAGTTACGAAGATCTTTGCCATGTACAGTCTTACGGACAAGGAAGTGATCGACAGAGGCACCGCAAATGCTTGCCAAATACTCACTCCTCACGTTTTCGTCCTGCAGATGCTTCCGAGTCGGCTCCAAGCAACAAGGTACCGCCGGCCAGGAATCATGTTCCTAATCCAGCACCTCGTGCTACGCTCTGCTTGAGCGTATCGTCCATTGACTTAGTGAGTAACGCTTACATCAATTCTCCTTTCACTTACCAGATCCTTTGAAGCGCACATGCACTGGCTCGCGAAGAGCGTTTCTTTTTCCTTCTGTTTGGGTTTGAAACATCGAAAAGCTCTCACCTCGATCTATACTCGGAAAGCTTGTTACGTGAAGGGCTGTATTCCGAAGTTGCCCTTGCTTGGTTCTCTGTCCTACCTCAGCGTGATTTATGACTTCCCCAACGTATCAAGTCGATGACCCAGATTTTAGGCGTCATACGGTGCAAATCGAGCCCAAGTAGACGCTGACGTGAAAATCCTAGGGGAATTCTTGTCCGGTCTACAGACTGATGCCATTCGGGGAAAATTGTCCGAAATCTCAAATTTATCCCCAGTTCAGATGCCCTCGATAGACGCCCTCAAGCCCGGAGTCAAACCAAAGCCTCTCTCTGAAGGGTGACGGGGCGCCAACATGATGCCAAGTAGCTCGTGCGCCCACCGGGGATAGAAAGCCTTTTCAATCATTACTTCCATTCGGATACGGCCCCGGGCGGTTTCTAAAGTTCGTCGCGGAACCGAGCCTAAAGTGGTAGCTCCGGTAGTCAAAATGGTACTAAAAGCGGACCAGTGTAGGAGTAACCCCGAATAACCCCAGACGCACCTCCTGTCCGACCATTACAATGCACCACTGCTTAAGAGTTCAGGAGATACTGTCTACCGTTTTCTTCCAGCTTCGCGGCAACCCAGAAGACCGTTACGGATGGCCTCTCTCTGGCTCAAGTGCCCTTCTCAATCTTGCACTGACGTGCCACGACTTTTCATGTCCCGCGCTTGACGAACTTTGGCATTTTCAGCCTTCACTAGCATATTTATTGCAGTGCCTGCCTGATGACTGCGTAGAAGTCGCAGAAGGCAGCACCGTCGTAAGTGACCCTCGTACCTGACTCTGAGAAGATGGCTAATGGATTGGTCC
Source organism: Tephrocybe rancida (assembly GCA_018858115.1). NCBI lineage: Eukaryota > Fungi > Basidiomycota > Agaricomycetes > Agaricales > Lyophyllaceae > Tephrocybe > Tephrocybe rancida. Next base: position 3,296 of record JABCKT010006831.1, on the reverse strand, counting down.
AGGTGTTAAAGCGAAGGCTCAAAAGCGAAGATTTTGTGCGCGTGCGCTCGTATGCACGGCGTATTCGAGAGATTGTTGGCTCCTATGACCGCCTGCGCAGGTTCTTGGGCCCCGTCGTCCTTCCTATGCTCTGGGCAGATGAGGAATTGCGCGGCGCCGTTGCACTGCCGAATCTGCGCCGTCTGTGGATTAATTTTGACGGCTTTCATGGGCAAGCTCTCTACCCTCGCATGCTCATGTCGCCCCGAGTCACGAGTGTGGTCGTCGAACATACGGACCGCGATACTCCCGGACACGAGCTTCCTTGGGACAACTTAGCTGCGGTATTGGTGATGGCCAAGTCTACGTTGAAATGCTTTGCGTTTGAGACCGTTTACGATAACCGTGTCGTAAGCCGATACAATTCAGCACTTGATGCCGCCATGATTTCCCTCCCGTTGTTCATCAGCCTGCACAACTTTGACATACACAACTTCATGATTTCGCACGCGGTTCTGGCACACGTCGCTCGCATGCCAAATATTCAGAGCTTTAGTTTCGGGATCAAAGCTCCCGAGGCCGAGCAATTCCTCTTAACCCCAGCTTTCGCTGGAGATTTCCCTAGCCTTACAGAATTACGGATTGATGCCGAAGGCCTGGATGTTGTTAGCAGAATTTTGGAACGGCCAGGTTTCGGACGCCTTGCACTGCTTACTGTGCTTCGGTCGAAGGCAGTTAGTGGTGGTAGTTGGGACTTGGAAGCCTTTTTCAAATCTCTACGTGATCACCAGGAGTCTCCCCTCACGCTCAAGGCCATACACATTCTACGCGTTAATGCTTCTAGCAGTGCCCCGCCGCGCGGGCAGCCTCTTCCGCTGTCGTACGGTGCACTGTCCTACCTCTTTCACTTCTCGCAGCTTTCCACCCTCAATATCACTCATGAGCTTTCTCTTGAGTTGAGTGACGAGCAATTCCGCGCTCTTCCAGAGGCTTGGCCACGCATCCGCGTCCTCTTGCTTTGCGCTGACCGCCGTGACGTCTTGCTCCCTTCTATCACTTTCCACGCCGTCCTCTTCTTTGTCTGCAGCTGCAACGAGCTGGAGGTCCTCAAAATCCAAGCCGACGCCACGGGCTTCCCCAGCTTTGCAGAGAGTGGGCACATTGGCACAGCTCCTGCCTTGCGCCACCTGGACATGGACACCTCCCCGCTTGATGAGCCTGACGAGTTCGCAACCCTTCTCCTCATGACGTGCCCAGCTCTGGAGCGCCTTACGTACGCCAAAAAGTACCTTCGTGACTTGGACTACCTCTCTGGGGTCAACAGGGTGTACGCAAAAAATTGGCAGCGTGTTTCTTTGCGCATCAAGCACATGGTATCGGGGTAATTGCCAACAAATGTCCACGGCATAGGCTCGACTCCTGGAAATTGTTCTTCCGGAGGCCTACTAGGAGGGAAGCTGTGACGTTCGGTAGCAAAGCTTGGGCTTCACGATGATTAGACACGCGCCAGCCTGAGACTTGAACTTATCCAATCATTTTATTTACATGTTCGTACTATCATGGTCACGGTGACATTCAACATTCAAAGTAGTCACACTAGTAATGTCATTAACGCATATTACGTAATATATCACTAGTTCATCACAGACTTACCGTGTTGAGTTTGCTGTCACGGTCACCATCGGACTAGCTTAGCGCCGTCACGGTCACCGTTGTAACCGTGACGACCGTTCTGCCCCGGCATACTTCATGACGGTCACCACCGTTATCACTGGCATCCTCGTACCGTTTAGTAGTTAGCCTGAGAGCCGGGCCATGCCCACCGCTTGCACGTCCTGGCTGGGTATCCCATAACTGCCCTCCTCTTCGGACTAACTGGGCCCCGAGTGGGGTCACGTCTCCCCTGATCCAACTTCTGAGGGTACAGCCTGCCAGTGGATACAACAACCTACTACGACAAACTTTTCAACCACTAGCACGAGTCCCTCGCCAGGAATCGGATTTCCGCATGCGCGTCACAATACTGGGAATACTGCGGACTCCATCAAAGCGTCGAAGGAAGTCTCAGGCTCAGCGTGCCTTTCAGAGTTGAGATGCAGTCCCTTGCGGCGCGTCTCACTTTGGTACAATATTTCCACTCTATTGTGACAGGTCTCGAAGACTTTAGCTCGATCAAAGTGAAGAGGCAGCCCCATTGCGGCGCATCTCACTTTGGAATGCTACTTTCGCTTCTATCACAGGTCTCGAACCTTAGCCCGAATAAAGCGAAGATGCAGCCTACGGCGCGTCCCAGCTACAAAGGAGTGTTATTCCTCGGTTCACTTCAAGGCTCCGCTAATCGCTCTCCAACCAATGAGGCATCAAAAAGTCTATTGCTCTCCCCTCTAACTATACCCCAATCCCGCAGAAGTACAAATTTGATGCTCCTCGACAACCCTGTGGCAAATTCGCCAGCGAAGAAGCGGCCTCTGAAAGTGCAACCGACCACTCTATCTTGGAAGTAAGCTGTCTTTCGAATTCCCGGGCCCTTCGTCTTAATGACTGGGAACCTACCGACGGAACCTATGGCTCCGAAACCTTTTCTTTTGGGCACGAATAGAGGACCGACCCCCTTCATACCGGCAGTGACCTGAGCTCGAGGTCCCTTTCGAGCAGCTTCAATTAACGAGGGAAGCGAAAACATTACTGGCAATAACGAGACGTTTCACTACCTCATCACGAAAACACCCCTTCCAATTATTCGACGTTCCATGATACCCCTCACTAAGGCACAACTTTGATGGTAGTTCAAGGCGCGGTCCCAGCTGTTACCAAGGCAGCAAGGAACTCTGGTAAGAACACTGCAGCCAATGGCGCGGTGCCTTCATCCAGGAGCAGTCGTAGAACTTCGTTCGAAGAACTCAAAGACAATTAGTGCTCTGATCCCCGTGCTTATGGCCAGCGAATGCCGCTATAACCTCTTCTACGACGCCTCGACGGTGAAAACAGACTGTTGCCTGTCCTCAGCCCTATCGGGTACCTATCGATATGTTTGGCCCCGGCACTAGCACCAAAGCCGTACCCCTCTTCTCCTTGACGAATTCCAATGACAAAGAAAATTCGACCCCACTATGAACCCTCAAATATATAATATCCGACCTCGGTACGCCTTCGTGCTTCGTTGTCTTGAAGGGAGGCTGCGGTGGCAGTGTTCGACGCGTTCCCGGGCCGGGCCTGACACGATCTTTACAACTTTGAACCCCGACCGAAGTCGAATTACCGTGACCGTCGTACATGTTGGTTGTTCCCAAACGTCCGAGTCCGACTGGGCCCGTGGC